>CM024589.1:24011950-24293943 GCA_014182565.1 Eucalyptus marginata
GTGGGCAACACCGGATTTGAGGTCGCCCGAAGCCGACGAGGCCGGATCTGGGCTTGGCGAGATTGGAAGCGATGGTCCTCCACTCCCCACTCATTGCTTGAAGGTGAAAAGTGATGCACAGCTCTCTCTCTCTCTCTCTCCTTCCGTGTTTCCTCTTCGAAGCAATTATTTTGTCGATCTGAATGGTTTTTTCACCTGCGAAGGAAGGCCACAGGTAACTTCCAGGCGAACGCAGCGAAAGTGAGAGATCTCTCCGTTGCGTCATCAAGTTGTTACTGCAGGATCAAACTCAAGACTTCCCAAGTCACCGGACAGACCCAATTCGGATATCCATCTCTGCATCGTCCTTCCAGAATGAAGAGAAAGAGGGAGGAAAAAGAGACGGAGACGGCAGCTTCAACAAGCAGTAGCCGTGATGACGGATCGGGGAGTGGCTACGAGGTGTTCCTGAGTTTCAGAGGTCCCGACACCCGCTTAACCATGGCTGATTGTCTCTACAATGACCTGATCCGTGCAGGGATCCGTGCTTTCAAAGACAACGAAGAGCTCCGATTTGGCGAAGAGATCGAAGGTGGCCTCTTGCAAGCGATCAATGACTCCAGAATTTACATCCCGATTTTCTCCAAGGACTACGCTTCAAGTAAGTGGTGCCTCCGTGAACTGGCACGCATAGTGGAGCTATCGAGAGCTAACAATGAGAAAGTGATCCTCCCTATATTTTACGACGTGGACGTGGATGATGTCAAGCTCAAGACTAAGTTATATCGGAAAGCCCTTCGGAAGCACAAGAGCGACTACGGGAAGGATTTAGTAAAGAAGTGGAAGGAGGCTTTAAGAGAGGTTGCTAGAATTAGAGGAAGGAAGCTAAAAGATCACGGGTATTATTTGCTTCTCCATTGACTTTATTTTCTTTGTTGAGATTTTTGATTTCTCGTTCCTTTAAAGAATAATTATTCGGTTTGCTGCTGTCCAACCTTATGTAACGTATGGTTGGATTTGACGCTATGAGGAGCCAAAAATATTGCTCAGAGGGCGAGGTTTCTTGCACAAATTGACTTTTCACTTTTAATATCAAGTTTTTATAACAATTAAAGTTAAGGTATAGCAACTTAATTAATTAATCTATAATGCCAAAAAACCAAGATATCCATGAAGATCTAAGATGTGATAAAATAGTAAGACCATATATTTGTGAAAAATAAAAAATTTAAGTTTCTTAACTTCAATTGCATTCCGTACATGAAATTAAGGACTTTTGGTTTAGGTTTTCCCGACCCTATGCCTATAATGTTTTCCTGAAAAATCAGATTGAGTTCGATGTTAAATCTTTCTTCTTTTTGTTATACTAATGAAAGCTGAGGAAGAATTGGCCCAAAATAAGAGAGCTCAGTAAGGAGCTTCTTTATGTGTTCCGCGCTATTAATGATTATAGTTAGTTCATATTTGTTAGTGTTTGATGTACTTTAGGGAGACAAAAAAATGTGCGGGAGACATAGAGAAACTATAGCATAGACTTAGTCTATGCGATATCCAAAAACTTACGGCCAAGAGGAAGAAATCGATCCTTTTGGTTTTGGTTCCGGCCTTGGGGAATTCATATGCTTTGCTACTGTTTTCCTTGAAATAACTGGCTAATTATGGCGGCACCATTGAGTTACACAAAAATGACGGAGCTTATTTATGATGATAGTTTTATAACCCCATAAGAGGAAGCTATTGGTCATGGTTTTTCTAGTTGGTCTGAATATACAAGATCGAACGCTACAAAGATCTTTGTATGCCATTATCCAAAGGAACAAAAAAGAAAAAGAAGAAGAAGAAGAAGGAGAAGAATCGGGAATGAAAAAAAAAAAAAAATCTCTGTATGTGTTAGAGGTTCAATCTTCCGGTATATTTCTAATTACAGCAATTCTTGGTTAGTTTGCGAAGGACTAACTTAGGTTTAGGTGTATTATCAATCTTGGGCTTTTACTTTCATCGTGGTGGGGTAGGGGTCATAACTGAATATTCTACAGTTGACTTATAGTAGAATGTTAAAAAAAAAATTTGGTTCTTGCTCTCACTTTAAACATGGACCTATTGTCCTCTGATCTTGATTAACCAAAAATTCACCTAAGAACTTCTAATTAGTTGTGGTTAGGGTTGGAGAAATCTAGAAACCTCTAGAAAATGGATAAGTAATTTAACAATTCAAAATTACCTTGAGATATGTAGCAACTCTCTATCCTAGTTTGTGGTAGATTTTCTGTAAACCCTAGCCGTTACTCTCTGCTTACTTACATCCTTCTTCATTTAACCTTTACTGTCTCTATCCTTTATTAAACGTTTCAATCCTCGAGAATGGGAAGGATGAGCCTATTATCATGCCCAACCTATGCTGTGCAAAATTCCCCGTGAGGCAATTTTTTTGAGAAAAAAATTTACCTCGTTTAAGGCATGCCACCGCGGGATGCGGATTTCAGAATGGGTAACGAAATCTATTGTTAAATTACCAACCACAAGTTGAGTTACCTAGCAAATTATTCTGATTAAAGTACCAACTAATTTGCCGTTACCAATATCCAATAAAGAATGTGTAACCTAAAATTATTTGACTTATTTGGAGAAATGTGTTTTGGTAACTCAAATTAAGGTTGATATATATTCCAGAAAGTGTTCCTCATTTTGGGCTGGTATTCTACTGTTAAGAAAAATGCTTTTGATCTAGTATTCTTGTTTCCCTATATTCAAGGCAACTGCGAAGTGAGATTTTTTTCTTTTTCGTTAACCTTCAAACTCCTCCTTATTGCTTGAAGAGATCATTAATACTGGGTTTACCGAGGACTTACTATTTAGCCATACTTCTAGAGGTCTTATTATTAGCTGTGTGTGACAAGAAGAAACCAACCAATGTAAAAAATTATAAAATGAAGTGGAGGCATAATTACCAAATTAGTTCTAAATTTATTGTGCATGACATTGGAGCACTAGACATTTTAATTTGTCAATGTAGTCGTAAGCATTGCCACTAACATGGCATTCATCCCCATTGTCCTGATACGTGGCAAGTGACAATTTTACTTGCAATGACATCCTGCATAGATTGCCACTTCAACAATTTTTGGTGGATATTGGCCAGAAGGATTATATTGAAATTTTGTATAAAGGTTTAGGACATGACTGAAAGTGAAAAGTTTAGGACTAAATTGACATTAATAAATATATGACTGATTTTGTAATTTTCCCATTAAATGGAACAAAGGCCCACAAGCTATTCCAACATAATGGCCCACAGCACTAGTTAGTCACAATTTGCTGGAGTGACTTCTAGTCGAAGCCCAATTAGACCCTTTGTCACGAAATAACCTTTCCCCGACATTGACTAGACCAAAGAACCTTGATGCATTAGCTTTCAACCGTAAATAAGATACCTCCTCCTCATCCTCCTCTTCTTAGTAAAAACCTGTTTTTTGTTTTTTTTTTTTTTTTGTTTTCAAATGGCTCACAACCAGAAAGATTGCTTTTCTGTGTTAGTTTGTTTTAAAGCAAATTATTTTGAACTTGATGATAACCTTCCTATGCTACATAATGCGTGCACAGTGTCCATATATATGGTTTTTCAATCTGAGATGATTGCATGTTATGCTTGTGGCAGCCTAGATGAACTCAAGAATCTCACTGTCAAAGAGGTTTCTAGTTTGTTATGGACAAGGACAGATGTGCCTGATCATTTGGTGGGAATTAAGGATCGGTTAGATAAGATCATGAAGCTATTAGATCTAGAAGCTTTTGATGTACGGTTCATCGTGATTCATGGTATGGGTGGCATCGGAAAGACAACATTGGCCGAGATTGTCTTCAAACAAATCTCCTCTCAATTTCAGGGTAATTGTTCCTTTCTTAAAGATGCCCGGATTCATGATATAATAGACTTACAAAAGAATTTGCTGTTCGACATTCTCAATTTGAGTTGCACAAACCTCTCCTTCATTGATGACATGGTCAAGACGAGATTTCGTGACAAGAAAGTTCTCATTGTTCTTGATGACATTGATAAACGAGACCAAATCATGAGACTTGCAGGCGAGCCCAACTGGTTTGGTGGGGGTAGTAGAATCATCATAACAACAAGGAATACTGAATTCCTAGTGAAGGAAGGTGAGGATGACAATGTCCCAGCCTCTAATAGGGGACAATTTTCATTCTACGATGTGCCGGAGCTGAATTCACATGATGCTCTTCAACTTTTTTGTGATCGTGCCTTGGGATGTGCTGAGCCTCCAACTGATTACATGGATATAACAAATAAGCTAATCAAGGCACTTGGAGGACTTCCGTTGGCTCTCACTGTCGTAGGTTCCACACTTCGTGGAAAATGCCAAGATAGATGGGAAAACGTCCTATATAAGTTAAATAAGGTGATGAATGAGGATGTCAAGAAGAAGTTGATGATAAGCTACGAAGCATTGGAACCTAACCAACAACAAATTTATCTTGATATCGCATGTTTCTTCATTAACAAAACGAAAACAATTGCAATTAAATATTGGGACGCAGTCTTTGGGTATCGCACCGAAATCGAAGTCAAGATCCTCACACGTATGTCTCTAATAAAGATCATGGACAATGATGATTTATGGATGCACGATCAGCTTAGAGACCTCGGAAGGGATATCGTCCGCTCGGAAAGCTGCAACATACATCAAAGGGGTAGCAGATTGTGGTCACCTAAGGATGCCTTCCATATAGTGCAGAGAAAAAAGGTAATTTTGCCTCTAAATGTTTTCTTGTCCATCCATTAGTGTCATCAATCAAATTGACATGTACTCATTGGTTGCTACTTTTATCTTCCAGGGAACAAAGAACATAGTAGGGCTTAATCTTGGCACACCCGAACCTGATGCAACGTACATATTTAAACGTAAGGAATTTGCGAGGTTGGTCAACCTTAGGTTCCTTCAATTGGACCATGGAAACTTCAAAGGAGACTTTAAAGATCTTTTCTCAGAGTTAAGATGGCTCTCTTGGAGCAATTGCCCTTCAGAATTCCAAGCTACTAACTTTGGGTTGAAGAACCTAACAGTTGTCATGCTTTCTGGGAATAACATTACTAAAGATTGGGAAGGATGGCGTTATATCATGGTATGATCTCGTGATATACTTTTGCATTACATTTACTCTTCCTCTTTTATGAGATTCAACTCAATTGCTTTATAGGTGGCAAAACAGTTGAAAGTCCTACAACTCGAGGATTGTCCATCCCTTAGAAAGACGCCCAAGTTCTACGCCATCTCGCAACTGGAGAGATTGATTCTTAGATGCTCTCAACTAAGAAAGATTGACAAGTCCATCGGCAATTTGCAACATCTTGATTATCTAGAAATAAAGTGTGAAGCTATTAAGTCACTACCAGAGTCCATCGGCGATCTAAAATCTTTGACACGGCTAAGAATAGTGTCTCATAAAATCTCAGTTTTGCCTCACTCGATCGGTAATTTAAAGGATTTGAAGCATCTAATCTTGGAATGCCCGAGACTTCAAAAGCTTCCCGACTCTATTGGAAAATTGGAGTCACTACTTGAGCTAGATGTCAACAAGTCAAATATCAATCAATTACCTCATTCTATTGGAAATTTTGAAAGGTTGAAAGTTTTATGTGTCTCATGTTGTGGCCTAGAAAAGCTACCAGACTCGATTGGGAGGCTCCAGTCATTGGTCAAGTTGGATTTGAGATCATCACATATTAGGATCTTACCTGAATGTATTGGAAATTTAAAAAAGTTGAAGGTACTAAATCTAGGAAATAGCCGCATAAGTGAATTTCCGAAAACCATAGGAATGTTGGAAAATCTGGAAGAGTTATGCCCAATATGGAGATCTGGAAAGGGAAATTCCAAGTGAAATTGGGGCACTATCCTCATTGAAAATTCTAGACTTAAGAAATGGCCGCTTTAGGGGATTGCCGACAACCATCAATCAGCTTACAAATCTCCAAACACTTGATTTGTGGGGGTGTGATTCAATTCAACAGCTGCCAGAGCTTCCCAAGAGTCTAATGTTTTTAGCCCTTTCACCGGTTCGCTGACCGTGATCCCCGATTGCTCAAACCTAACCAATTTAGTTGACCTCTATTTATCTGTAAAATCAATGCAAAAACTTAACATAGAGGGGATTTTGAGATTACCTGCTTTGAGGAGAATGGCCCTGTCAGTTAGAGAAATGGCCTTGCCTCCAACTGATTTCAGTTCCCTCTCTCAGCTACAACACCTCAACATATATTTTGTTGATCCCCAATCTCTTATTGGGCTCCCATCCAACCTTCAAGAGTTGGAGTTGAGCTTGTCCAGTCACCGATAGATTGCTCAGTCTTTTCCAACTTGGAGAATTTGTCGAAGCTGTCTATTTATCAATATTCGCTGGGAGAGATTCGATTCGACGGGCTTGGAGAGCTACGGAAATTAAATTTTTGTTCATGTACGGACTGTCCATTGCTCAAGACGCTACCCCTTTTGCCTGGTCTGAAGGAGATCCGGTATTTGTTCTTGCAGGGATTGCCTCAGTTAACTGAGATTCAGGGTTTGGGAGAATTGAAATCATTGCGAGAATTGCTTATCGGGTCTTGCAATTCCATCATAAGCTTAAACGAATCTGATCTTGTCTAATCTACAGAATCTGAAAATTTTGAAGTTACGGTGGTGTGAATCACTAGAGAGCGTGTTGGGTGTGCCAAAATCTTGTGAACTCACCGTCATTGGCTGCCCGAAGCTCAACAGAGATGGATAAGGTATGTATCATTTGATTGGCAAAGATAGTCAATGATGGTAAGTCCATAGAACTATCGTTTTTTGCTGCATCCTGTTTTGTGAGTTTACTTTCAGCTAAGTTTTCATCTTGGTTTTGGAACCACTGCTCGTATTCGTTCATCCTGTTATCTCCGAGCGAAAATCCTTTTTCATGTATAATGAACATGCGGTACTTTCACTCGCCTCCACGACGGTGATTCTTAGCTAGTTTATGTTCACATTAGCATAATGCGGGGTTGACATGCTTCATGGCGCCTAACTTGCTTAGATAGAAAGCACACTGAAGATGCTAACAAATGCTAGGTTTTGTTGAAAGGTAGAGGTGGTTGAGAGTACTGGTCATACCTTATGGAGTGTTTTTTCAATTTCACTACAGAACAATCATGATTTGTGAGGAATCAAATAAAGGAATTAATGCTTGGTTAGCAAAAGAGTGAATTGTTGATACCTTTTATGCTGTATGAGTGATTTAGTTACTTATTTAATGAAGGATTGGAGGTGCTTTTCTAGTTACTTCTGAACTTTCATTCTTTTTGTCCACTTGTTTGCTATTCATTCATTCCCTTCCATCTTAAATTACCAAACATAGTTTGGGAAGATGTTGCAATGCGCCCGATAAGGCATTTATGTTCTTGAATTCTTATTTGTTGTGCCAATGACATGTTTTTTTTTTCTTTTTTTTTTTCTGAATCCTTTGCTGTTTTGAGCTGGGTCTGGGAATTTGATAACTCGGACTCATTGACAAATTAAATAAGGCAAATGCAATAACCTTGGTTGCTCCCTTTTGTATAATTTTTGTTTCCGATTGAACTGGGATTATCTAATGTTGCACAATCAAAGATCATTGTCAACTTTGCTCCACATCTAATGCCAATGGTTATAATTGCAATTTTCAAGTATTCCCATTCTTAAAGTAGGAGTTCTGCTTCTCTAGCCATAATTATTAGCTCTTTTCATCTATTTATGCAGAGTCCTAGAATGCAGTCAACTATTCCTGTTGAAATGTCTTTGGGTGTAACGGTGGGGATCTATATGAGCAACTTAAAGTTGTTTGCCGGCCAAACTTTGTATGGCTAATAGTCCTATTCCGCTTAGGCATTCAATGGCTTAATGTACTGAGCATTAACCTTAGCTTTTGTTTGCTGAAGTATTTTTCAGTACTCATAATTAGCTTAATCAAAGTACATAATTTATTTCATATGTCTTGGTAAGTCAAGTAGTGGACATGTTGGGGGACTATGACTTGAAAGATCCGTGACTTCCTCTCATATCCTCAAGTGTGCTTCTCGCATACTTCACGCTGTTTGAGCACTTAATTCACTTTTTCTTAGTGGATGAGGAATTTGTTATTTTGTTGGAAAAAGGAGTAGTTCCTCATACTTAACATGTGCGAGGATCCTATTATTGTTTTATGAGTGTCTTTCCTGATTGAGTATCTAGACGAGCAATACTAATCTTTGTCGTAGGTTCCCAAGTGTCTGTTTTCCATTTAGTGCTTTGCTTTTCATGTAACATCAATGTCATCTTGTGGTGGTGACCATTCTAAACCTCTTTTTGCAGATCAACAATGTAGTGAAGGGAGCTTATGGTCAGAATCTGCAGAATTTCAATGAGATGATGGGATTACATGAGATTGTGGGGTTTAACTACCTACCATTGTTTCCCTAATGCATTCTTGTGAGTGAGCTAAATTATGCATGGATTTTGTTCAAGAAAGCTTGTATTGGTTGGGTCTGAGCTGTAGCTTTAATTTATTCTTTTTGGTGACTCATTACACATTTCCTTTCTCTCTCTTTCTCTCTCTATGCTAATAATGTGGTTAATGTTAACTTGTTAAATAAAATTATTTGATCTTCATGTCTATCATTCTTATATTTGCTGATGAAGTGTTTTTGCGCAAGCTCCTCTAAGGCCAATGTCAAATGTTCTTTTACATGGACGTACAGCCTTAGCAAGACACACATTGTTGGTGCAGCAATAATAGCTTGTTCTCTTCAATCCATATCAGTGAAAGGGCTGAGATGTTGGATAAGTACATTGGAACTTCTGAGGAAGCCGTGAGAGGCTTCTTTTCAACTACACTAATGTTGATTGAATTCCATTGTGCAATTTCACATTAAACTTTGTTATTTCCAGACTTTCACAAATTTGTGCTTTCTTCTATTGCTTTTGTTTGCATTTAATAGAGGTCCTTTCATGTATGCTAGCAGTTGAAATATGATAGCTAGCAATGGCGACTAGGATCCTCCCCCTACAGACAAGGTGTTCTAATTATATCATTTTTAACAACAGCTACGAAGAATCTCCCATAACTATTGAAGTGGCCAAGTTAAAATGGTTGAGGAGTTTCCTTGCGCATGAATGAGAGGATCCTCTATGACCATTTGATTAAGAGAAAGATTGTGATTAAAAATATTTGAAGCTTTTCCCTTCTAGAAATTTGAAATGGGTGATCAAATGTCGACTGGATTTTCTATTCTGCCCATTGTTGGTATTGATTTTGTCAGCAAACTGGAGAAAATTTGAATACTTGAGAGCAATGACAGTTAGAAAATTACAAGTTTCTAGTATATTCTCAAAGGCAGCAACTACAACACTCGGTAGATCTAAGCGTATACTATGAACTTGATCATTTTGTTAGTATGTTAGTGTTTACTTCGTTAGAATGACACATTTTTATTTGTTTCTTACTGCGTTATTAACTCCATGTCTATATCAAATGCCAGGCAAAAATAACTGATTTTGAGAAGTGGTTAGACATAGTGGCTACTTTGCGGGCCAAGAAGGGTTCTGGTGAGGTTCGTTGTCTCGCGCAACCCTTACTTCTGACTGTGTAAACTAGATTATGGTGGAATTTCCTTTTCTTTCCCCAAGTTGATGGGAAAGTGGTGGTTATTTGCTTTTTCTATGACAAGCTGCCCTTTCTAAGGACTCCAACAATTTGGTTGAGGGTTACCTTGATGGACAACCTTGTGCTGAAAGTGCGAGGTTCTTGAATCTTGAAAATCATTGCAGTTACCATAGAGCAAATTTCATCAACATTCATATAGAAATAGAATAAGAAAGTGAATTTCCTTCTAATATGCTTGCTTAGCCAATTTATGGAATTGAAAGTGTTGGTGCGCATCACTTAATAGTATGCCTTGTTTATGCTCCCCATGTTAGGAAACTTTCTCATATAATGGCACAAGGAACATGCTGATTAGGTGTAGCATCTTGCACGTTATAACTTATTCATTGGTTTTGTCATGGAAAAACATTGATATTACCTCCCATGTTTGGCGGTCACGCATTAGATGCTTTCAATTGGCTATCTTAAAATGGTTAGGACTTACCTGCATTTAGGTTCTATTTAAAAATTAATCACTGCTGTGGATCTTTCTCTTGTCCTTTGAGAAAATGCACGAGTATAGGACGAGGTATTGTTTTGCTTGTTATTCTACTTCAAAGCTTGGTTAATGGTATTGCAAAAAATGTAACAAAAGAAAGGGGGAGATGTGTCTAACTCAGGAGTTCTTTTGTTTTGTGTTTTTTGAAACTGTTTCAAAAAAGTGACAAAACTAAGGTGGAGATGTATCTAATTCAGGAGTTCTTTTGTCTCTTTTTTAAAACTGTCTCTAAAAAGTGACAAAAGAAAGGTGGAGACGTGTCTAATTCAGGAGTCCTCTTGTTTCTCTTTTTTAAAATTGTTTCATATTAGTTGTTTTCAATTTTTCATTGAACACTTAAGAGAGCTCAGAGCTGGTAGTACTTTCATGTGTTCCTTCATTCGAATAGGACAATGCTTCCTTGCTATTGTAATATTCTTCGGAAAGCAATAGTTTAATTGCTAAAACACCAAGTGGGAGCAAATCTTTTAACAGAGTTATTTAAACCAGAGTGAATCTAGACAAAGTCGAGGTAAGAAATTAATTTTAGAAAGAGTAAACCATAATTTGAAGTCTAAATCCATCTTCCCTTCATGCAAGATTGAAAGGCTCTCTTACTTCTATCTCTCAACTAACAAAAATGTTGAGATTTAGATTGGATATGACTCAATTCCGTGGTCACCATCTTATCGTCGGCTCTTTAACAGATCCATGTCCTGAGGACATTTGGTCCAATGGCAACATAATAAGTGGGTGACCTGAGGATTCTCGTTGACTTTGCTACAGCTAGTATCGATTTGTATGCATCCTTTGTTCTTCTTTTTGTATATCGGCTACTTTTAAACACTCCCAAGGCAATCACTCATTTGGAAAACTTGTGGTGCCCAATGGTTCCATGTGGCTTTCATCTTGTAAGCAGCTAATAGCCCTTGCCTTCTTTGGATAGAGTCCTTCCCTATCTCTTTCATACCAGCTAATTGTGTGTCAGAACTAAAGTTTGACAATCTTGTTCTCTTTTGGTCACCAGTCTCCGTGCAAGTGGTAAATTGTACTTCCCAGTACTTTTTGCCATCAACAAAGTTTCCTGCTTGTGTGCTATTATTTTGCATATCTCTATAGTGCACAAGAATCTGCTAGATTTATTCCGCACCATTAGTCCTTCAAAAAAAAATCAACTATGCGGTAGCCGGCATCTCAGCCTCTCTGCCAAAACACAAACAGGGCGCACAAGTAGTAATATGTCCTAACTCCATCTGTCTCTGCACTGAGGTTTTTTACCTCAAATAGGCTACAACCTTCAACTCTCTGATATTTACATAAATAAGGTGTGCTATCTCTCTCAATACAAAAATCCAGGATTTGAATTGATCAATCATTTCAAATTGGGCCACCTTGATGCCACAATTACTTCACCTCATCACTCCATTCGGCCACAAACATATCCTCTTGTTTAGGCTCTGGTTTATTTAATACTTAGCTAGGACCCCACATAATGATTGAAGCAAACTGGCCGATTGGAAAGTGTGCTTTATACCAAAGTGAACCTCCCATTTTTCGACATTCACTTCTCCAACCTGCAAGTTTGTACTCAAATAGCTCACTGGTTGGATCCCAAATTTTCTTTGAGCCCCAGAGGAACGGTTAGATGTGCTATAGCAAAGTGACTTGTGATCACGCATGTCATTATGTGTGTGCAACGAGGATGTGTCTATACTACTGAAAGATTGAACGATAGCCTCAGAATTGGAATTTAAGATTGAAATTCAAGTTGAAAGCTTGTCGGTGCATGTATTTTAACTAAGTATTTTTCCAATGCGGAGTTCTTTCTCATTTTATCCCCTTAAGTTCTTTTTACTGTCATTAAAACACCAATTTTTTACTTCACAGTTTCTCCTTTTCATTTGGAATCCTTGACAGTCTATTAGTCATCTTTCTTGAATTTTCATTTGTTGTGCTAATGATATGTATTTTTCTTTTTCCTTTGCTATTTTTAGCTGCGTCTAGGAATTTGATGATTTTGACTCTTAGATGAATTAAATTAGGCAAATGCAACAACTTGGGTTGCTCCCTTTTGTATAATCTTTGTTTTCTATAGTTCCAGAGATTGAACTGGGATTATCAGATGCTGCACAACCAAAGACCACTATCAACTTTACTCCACATCTGATGAGAATGGTTATAGTTGCAATTTTCAAGTATTCCCATTGTGAAAGTTGAAGTTTTGGTTCTTCAGCAATAATTATTAGGTTTCTTCATCTATTTATGAAGATTCCTGGAATGCAGTCAACTATTCATGCTGAAATGTCTTCAGGTGTAATGGTGGGGATCTATATGAGCAACTTAAAGTTGTTTGCTGGGAAACTTTTTCAGGCTAACAGTCCTACTCCGCTTAGGCATTCAATAGCTTGTGAGTATTAACCATAGTTTTTGTTTGCTGAAGTACTTATTCCCAGTATTCATAATTAGGTTAATCAAAGTACATAATTTATTTCATAGATCATGGTAAGTCAATCAAGTGGTAGACATTTGAGGGACTGAAACTTACAAGATTTGTGACTTCCTCTATATTTTGGGACTGAAACTGAAAAAATCCGTGACTTCCTCTATATTCTTGAGTGTGCTTCCCACATACTTCATGCTATTTGATCACTTAATAATAGGTGCCAAACCAACCAGTTTTTATGGCTCTTTATTGTGGATGCAAGCACTGCTTGCTGATTTTGAAGTCTCTGAAGGCATATATTCAAGAGCTCACATCGAACATACTAATTCAATTTGTTTATGGCTGGGAGCAAATGTTATGTTGGAGCATTCATGCGAAGAGGTACTCGAGTTGAAGCAATGTCCCTTTATCTCCAATAATGAGGTCAAGTATCTTATTTATTGCATTAATTCATGTTTCAGGCCACAACTCTTCTACAAAAGAACCTAGAAAATGCTAAAGCAAGTTTAGAAGTTCTTGTTTCTGATCTACAATTCTTAAGGGACTAAGTAATGATCACGCAGGTAAGTCGAAATTTTTTGGGAACTTGGAGGTCCCTATTTGTTTCAAGCTGTTTACCATGTCAGTTTAGGGTAGGTCTATTGTTGTTGAACTACTGTTGCTGTGGTTTTTGTAACGGGCTTGAGGCTATATATTGGGGAGGCATGTTAACTTGTGACAACCTGGAGGGTAGTAATATTGCACTTATGTGAACTTGAAAAAATTTGAAGGTTGTTGTAGGATGGTATTCTTTAGTTTTACAGCTTGAATCAAGGTAGCACAATGTGTACTTCTGGAGACTTTGTTCTCCCCATTTCGACTAGATGAATGAATTATGTGTTGCTCTGTGATCGCAAGCGTTAGATGACAAGTGATTTCAGTTATGTTTAGTGAGATTTACTGCATTACAACAAGCTTGCCATGTAAAATGATTTTGATTGAGAACCTCTTGGGCTTGAGTTTTCACATTTTATGTTGTGCGCTAGTTTTGAGTTGATATATGGTCTATCTATTTTGTCTTGTTTCAGCTTGGTCATACATGTTAGAAAGAACTAATCTAAATTTGAATTCGGGGAAAAACATGGAGAGATGTATTTTTTGCCCGATGAGGCATTTACATTCTTGATTTCTTATTTGTTGTGCTGATTATATGTATTTTTCTTTTTCCTTTGCTGATTTTAGTTGGGTCTGGGAATTTGATGATTTTGACTCCTGGATGAATTAAATTAGGCAAATGCAACAACTTGGGTTGCTCCCTTTTGTATAATCTTTGTTTCCTGTAGTTCCAGAGATATAAATGGGATTATTTGATGCTGCACAATCAAAGATCACTATCAACTTTACTCCACATCTGATGTGAATGGTTGTAGTTGCAATTTTCAAGTATTCCCATACTTGAAGTTTTGGTTCTCCAGCAATAATTATTAGCTTTCTTCATCTATTTATGAAGATTCCTAGAATGCAGTCAACTATTCATGCTGAAATGTCTTCAGGTGTAAAGGTGGGGATCTATATGAGCAACTTAAAGTTTGCTAGGCAAACATTTTAAGGCTAACAGTCCTATTCCGCTTAGGCATTCAATGGCTTAATGTACAGAGTATTAACCATAGCTTTTGTTTGCTGAAGTACTCATTCTCATATTCATAATTAGGTTAATCAAAGTACATAATTTGTCTCATAGATCTTGGTAAGTTAGTCAAGTAGTAGACATTTGGGGGACTCAAACTTAGAAGGTCCATGACTTCCTCTATATTCTTGAGTGTGCTTGTCACATACTTCATGCTATTTGATCGCTTAATTCACTTTATCTTGCTGGACGAGGAATTCGTTATTTTGTTAGAAAAAGAAGTTGCTCCTCATAATCAACATGTGCGAGGATCCTATTATTATTTTATGAGTGTCTTTCCTGATTGAGTATCTAGATGAGCAATACTAATCTATGTGTAGGTTCTTAAGTGTCTGATTTCCATTAAGTGCTCGACTTTCCATGTAACGTCAAAGTCATCTTTTGATGATAAGCTGTCTAAACCTCTTTTGGCAGATTGACAATCTAGTGAAGGGAGCCTATGGTCAGGCTATGCAGAATCTTCACTGAGATGCTAGGATTACCTGAGATTGTGGGGCTTAACTACCTACCATTGTTTCCCTGATGCATTCTTGTGAGTGAGCTAAATTATGCATGGATTTTGTTCAAGAAAGCTTGTATAACTGCATTGGTTGTGTCTTAACTATAGCTTTTGTTTATTCTTTCTTGTGGCTTATTACCCCTTTCCTCATCTTGCTCTCTCTGTCTCTCACTTTACTAAAATGTGGTCATTGTTAACTTGTTAAATAACCTTATTCATCTTCGTGTCTATCATTCTTAAATTTGCTGATAAAATGTTCTTGGGCAAGCTCTTCTAAGGCCATGGTCAAATTTTCTTTTAAATGGACATCTAGGCTTTGGCAAGTCACATATTGTTGGTGCTGCAGTAGCAGCAGCTTGTTCTCTTCAATCCATATCAGTGAAAGGTTGAGTTGTTGAATAAATACATCGGTACTGCTGAGCAAGTTATAAGAGGCTTCTTTTCAACTACACTGATGTTGATTGAATTCCATTGTGCAATCTTGCATTATACTTTCTTATTTGTGGACATTTCACATTTTGTGCTTTCTTCTGTTGCTTTTGCATGCATTTAATAGAGTCTCTTCAGGTATGCTAGCAGTCGAAATAGGATAACTAGTAGCAACAATGAGGATCCTCCCATAACCACTAAAGAGGCCGAGTTAAAACGGTTGATGAGTTTCTAATGCATGAATGAGAGGATAGTCTATGGCCATTTGATTAAGAGAAAGATTAAAGAAATAAAATACTTGAAGATTTTCTCTACTAAAAATTTGGATTTGGTGATCAAATGTCTACTGGATTTCCTATTTTGTACATTGATGGCATTAATTTTGTCAGCAAAAGGGAGAAATTTTGAATATTTGAGAGCAACGGCAGTTAGAAAATACAGGTTCTGGATATATTCTTGAAGGCAGCAGCTGCAGTTCCTTGCCTTCTCTTTTTTGATGAAATTAATTCCATTGCTCCAAGAGGGATAATACGGGGTTCACTGAGCATGTCATCAATCAAGTCAGTTTCTTGCATTCATAGCACTTATAAGGTGGTCAAGTGAAATATATTCAATGGTATGACTCACTAATGGTTTGTTATTCATTGGTGCAGTTTTTTACTATATTAGATGGTGTTGAAGTTTTAACCGGTCCATTGCTGTTTGTTGCGCAAACAAGGTAATGATTTCATCTTACATGGCAACAAAAAGTACACTTTTCCAAATAGCACACTAACTGTAAACTACTATTTGAAGTTGCACAGCCATTATGAATGCTTTGACAAACATTTTCTACCAAGCATTTAGTATGGAGACTATGTTATTAACCTTTAAGGCAAACTATAAAATGCTAGACTTGACTTTTACTTGATTTAGAACTGTTGAACTTTGGATACACAGTATTGGATAAACTACATGTATCCAAGAAGGTAACAAAAGATGGGATTGCATAAATTTTCAGTTGCTGAAGTAGCATGCAAGAAGTGTATTAAGCTAGACCTATGCCTCTACAACAGCATCAATATTCTGATAGTCTTGTGACATCGAGCATAGGGCGATTTCTCATATCTATCATGACATCTTTGTGGCATGAGGTGGTCTTTTGTTTTCCTTTAGGAGTCATGAGTTCATCTATCTCTTAATAACTCCAATTCACTTTCCTTTCTTGAGATCCTGTTTCTTTATTTAATAGTTGTCCAGTTATGTGCTTTTAGTTCTAATCGAGTTGCATTTGGCGTGAAGTAGGAGACCAGGACTTACTTGATGGTGCACTTCTGAGACCTGGCAGGCTTGAACACTTCTATTCTATGATTTTTCTTCAATACAGGAGAGGCTGGATATCCTTAAAGTTTTATCACGGAAGGTAAAAAATTAGCTTCCATCCATCTGCCAGCACTTGCTTTTAGTTTATTTCATCTTTGACATGGTTCGAAACGGTTTGTACAGATCGAAATTTATGAGATTACTTTGTTAAAGAACTTTATATCCGCATTACTTTTTGAGAAGATGCATCAGAAAGATTACATATGAACAGAGAATTGTTAAAAAAAGAAAAATAGAGAGAGAGCTAGGAACAGAGTCAATTTGAGCAGCTGAAGATCCTGTTTAGAACTCGAGGCATCTGACACAATACTTTTAGAAGAAAACGTTGTAAAAGGCATTGTGGGTTGGATCTACAACCCGCTTGGGTGAGACTTAGGTAAGTTTCAAAATGTGCAATAGTAATTCACTTTCAACCTTGGACCTTGAAACTGATAGATTTGACGCCTACTGATGTTGCTCAGAAAAAAAATAAAAAGGCCTTTACAGCTAATCCCATGAAACAGGACTAGGACTTACCTTTGGGTATCATTTTGTATAAACCTTTCGAAGACATTGTCATCCCTCTCTTTTTCTTTTCTCGAGACTAATTAGGAAGATATTGCACGAATTCATTTAATCCTATTACACCAGTTAGCATAATCAGGCAGTTAAAATGGCAACGATGGGCATCGCTGAAGTTTTGCTAATTGTCTACTTCAATGCCCTTATGCAGCTTCCTTTGGCCAGCGACGTGGACTTGGACGCTACAGATCAAGATCTAATCTATCTAATCATAATCAACGGTTCTTCAAGCTCTGCTTCCCAATGCACAGCTGCAAGCGGAGAGAGTTATCAAGCGTGGGAAAGACAGTAATAGCGGACTCTCTTCTGAAGTTCGCTGCTTCAAAGGCGAGCCCGTCAATCTCAGATGCCGGGCAGAGAAGACTCCATACAAATTCCTTTCATTCTTTGAATTCTACCATCTCTCCCCAAAACTACAAATTGTGCATCTCCAATCAAAAAATTCAACTGGGGATTCTGATAGTTGCTTAAAACGCATCTTTGTACGTCGGTAGATCATTGATTAGCATATTTCCTCTTAATTGTCTACCCGGCCTCATAGTTTATATGACTATTAATTTTTGTGAATCCAATAATCTCAGACACGAATTTTGAACAGTGAACAGTTGCTGGGGTGATCCCTTTGCATTAGAAAATCGAAGAAATGGGGATGAAAAGATTGCTTTTTTTGCCGCAGCTGCTATTTCCACAGTTTCTTTGGCTTTGAGCACCGCATTCAAAGTGAGGAAACAATTTTTACTACTTACCAATAATCGACGAAAGCTGTAAAACTCTATCTTTAAATCCTTTCATCTCTAATTATAATAAACTAGTGCCTCTACACAAATGTTGTTCATTTGAGAAACTACAAAGCGTAACAGATCGTGGACTCAAGATCTCAGCGTTGGCGAGGGACGTGGAAAATTCTGAGCCTGAGTACTCCTAGGTGGGTAGAACAATCTCTTCGGCGGGTCAATGGTATGGTCCATCATCTATTTTGAGAAACTCCATATCAACAAAATTCTAATGTAATCTTCTGCACTATTACGTGCGCATTGTTCGTTGTCATTGAATAAAAGCGTTCAATGAACTATGATAGGGAGAAGTGCCAAAAAAGTCCTAAACTTTTTGCCTTTGTGCTGATTTAATCCTAAACCTTTTTTTGGTGTCGATTCGGTCCTAAACTTTTTATGTTGTGCCAATTTAGTCCTTTCCGGCGAATTTTGGCCGGATTTTGCTGACCGGACGCTAGCCAGCTGACGTGACATGATCGGTGCTGACGTGAACAACTTTTAATAATATTTTAATATTTTATTTTTTTGTCTTCTTCCTCCGACCGGTCACCGAGGTCCGGCGACCGGCCGAGCCGGAGGCCGGCGAGGGCGAGCCCGACCTCGCCGGCCATGGGCGAGGCTCCCCCTCGCCGAATCGATGAGGCGAGCCTCGCCCATGGTCGGCGAGGCTCGACCCTCGCCCGCGAGGTGGCCGGCGAGGTCGGCCTCGCCCTCGCCGGCCTCCGGCTCGCCGATCGCCGGACCTCGGTGGACTGGCCGGAGGAAGAAGACAAAAAAACAAAAAAAAATTAAAATTAAAATTAAAAAAATAAAAAAATAAAATAAAATTCTAAAAAATTCTAAAATATTAAAATATTATTAAAAGTTGTCAACGTCAGCGCCGATCATGCCACGTCAGCTGGCTGGCGTCCAGTCAGAAAAATCCGGCCAAAATTGACCAGAAAGGACTGAATTGACACAACGTAAAAAGGTTTAGGACTAAATCGACACCAAAAAAAGGTTTAGGACTAAATCGGCACAAAGACAACAGGTTTAGGACTTTTTTGGCACTTCTCCCAACTATGATATGATATGTGATTAACAAAATTCATCAGTACTTTGGCAGTGAGTCTTTATGTGGATATGCTCTTTTTCTCTTTTGTTCTTGGCTTGAAAGAGTCTTTATGAAACAGTGGTCTAATCGAAATAATTCAAATAAATCATGAATATATCGAGGCACAATAGCATGGGTGACCAGCTTAAGAACGAGGCAACGTGAATTGGAGAGACCACTTTTTAACTGATTTGATCGAATTGGTCTTTTATAATTTGGAATAGTAGTCCATTTCTCTTAACTGGTCAACATAAGTACTATAGATGTCATTGGTAGTCAATGCACTAGGAGAAATTAAATCGAAGGACTTCGTCACTTAATCACTATTTCTATCATCCGCGGAAAGTATGCAAGTTAAAGCTGAAACCTTAAGCCCGTTAACAAACTTAGTGAGGTCCAATCTCACACAAAGCTTACCCTGTTATGAGCCAACTAGATACAGTAATTTTGACCCAAATAAACTAAAATATATCAATTGTTCTATAACACATCAACTATTTGATGTCAAACTATACAATCGCCTTGGTGTATTTCCTTAGATTGGGGAGCAAAAGGAGGAGAGGAAAAAAAGAAAAGAAAAGTAAAACCAACATATTTGTATGACATGTTATATGAGGAATTTCCGGAGGAGAATAAATAAAATATTCAAAAATATTTGAAGCAAAGAATAGCTTAACTCGCTTGAAATAATTAGTAAATGGAAAATATTTTTGTTACCGATAACAATTTATGTTTTAATATTTTCATGGACAAGGGAAATATATATTTCGTTCGTTCATTTTTGTAAGTGATTACTTTTAGAAAAATATTTTTCAAATTATTCATTTTTCGCAAAACAAACGGTGTTTGATACATGAATCAATGCTCCATCTATCTGTTATTTTTCTTTAGACATCATATGATGATGAAAAGTGTTGGGATCGACGGATCCCCGAAAAACCGGATTCGGCACTTAAACCGAACCCCTAAACTTATGCGGAAGATTAGCCCGGGAATAAACACGTATCACCGATCGTAAAGCACACCACGGATTCGAGCGTACCTTGTTGGCCACAGATTAGACACCGACGCCGTAAAGAGGAAGAGGATTCAGTCCTGTTCGATCCGATGTCGAAATCCGCCGTGAAGGGAAGATGGCGTCGCTTCTTCAGCTTTTCTTGGAGAGGGAGAATTCTTGAAGAGAAGGAGAACGTACATTAATTATGTCAAGAGGTTTGTTCTCCCTCTCTCTCATCCCTTTTATATGTTTCTCCTTCCACGGGCCTTGTTCCCGTGGGCCGGGCCGTTAGGCCCATCATAGGCGGACGGGCCTTAAGCCCATCTACTCTAAAACCATCATCTCCCACTCGCACATGGTGGACCAAAACCACCATGGGCGGATAGGCCAACTTAGGCCCATCAATTGAAAATCCTCTTTTCCTCTTTCAACATTCATACCGGTGAATAATCCGTGCGACCAACATACTTTGAGAGCTCGTTGCTATACATCTCGTTAGGAATATATAGCAGCTCATAATGGGCGTCACATTCCGAGTAAATTTAGTATGCAGTACCCTAGATCGATCGATCACATTTATATCTCTCTTGATCTCTTTTAAATAACGATATATATATTGTATTCACAATTATGATTATCCCAAAGACAGTCATAATTGGTCGACCAGTGAATACAAAACCACAATGTGATTCTCCAAATCCGATCTTCCTCTTTCCTTCAAACTCTAAATTTCAGTTCAACTTGCTTTTCTAGAAATGTCTCATTAGATCGAATCATCTCATGACCATTGGCAACATCCTAAGATAGCAAATACTAAATAGAAATCTTGAGAATAAGTAAAAGTCATAAGGGCACTAAAAAATGAGGAACTCTATTCCTCAAGAGTCTCACACGTCATAAAAGTTGAGATCAAACTTTTGCCACTCTTATAGGTCGTCTCATGCATACGTAGTATGAAATACGTATTACGGTATTAACTCATTTCCCATGGAGCGTATGTCTACATTTTTCAATACCGTACAGATGATAGTTCAGACATACCCAATGTCTAACTTGAGTTCACGTATTTACTCATTCATAAAATTCATCAGAACTCACATCTGGCATCTTAGACAGATAAAGTAAAATATGTGGGTTATTTTACTTTCGGACATAGTACATATCATGTCCTCATCTTAACACTTAGTTAATGCGACATATATATTTTAAGCTTGAGCTCTCGATTATCACCTAGATAATAAGCTTAAAAATCGTCTCATCTCTATTTATCACATAGTAAATAGAGGCGATTACCCGTGTGAGTGGGCTAATATCTTATCTGTCCGACATACTTTCTCAACATAATGTAATGCACTGAGCATTAAGATGCATAAAGATCAAACAAAGATTCATAGGCATTAATAATGTAACACAAATTCATTTAAATGTGAACAACTCAGGGAAATTACAATCCAGTACATCAGACTCTACGCAATCCTAGAGATTTTACATGACCACAAAACACATCTCTAGGTATTGGCTTTGTCATAGGATCTGCTACCATTCTATGCGTAGATATGTACTGTAAGTTCACATCCTTTCGTGCAACCATATCTTTGACAAAGTCATACTTGGTATCTATATGTTTGGTCTTGCCATGATATTTTGGATCTTTGATGTACGCTATAGGTATTGGCTTTGTCATAGGATCTGCTACCATTCTATGCGTAGATATGTACTGCAAGTTCACATCCTTTCGTGCAACCATATCTTTGACAAAGTCATACTTGGTATCTATATGTTTGGTCTTGCCATGATATTTTGGATCTTTGATGTACGCTATAGCTGCTTGGCTATCACAATTAACTAATAACTGATTTGCAGCTTTCTCAATTAACACCTAAATGATCCAAAAAATCTCTTAAGCCAAACTTTTTCTTGTATTACTGCTGATAATGCCACGAACTCACTTCCATCGTGGACAAGGCTATACACGTTTGTTTCTTACTGCTCCAACATATGGTGCCATCATTCATTAAGAAAACAAACATAGAGGTAGATTTCCTTTCGTCTAAATCTCCTCCCTAATCAGTTTCAGAATAGCCTTCGAGTCGCAAATCCTTTCTTTGATAACTCAGCGTATAATCAGCAGTTCCCTTTAGATACCTCAGTATTCTCTTAACGGCTTTCCAATGTGCTTGACCTAGATTGGATTGGTATCTACTCACCATTCCAACTACAAAACATATGTCAGGTCTTGTACACATCATAGCGTACATCAAGCTCCCAACAACACTAGCATAAGGAACATGTTTCATTTGTTCCTTCTCTTGTGGAGTCCTCGGACACAGTCTATGGCTCAATCCTTTACCACAAGGCGAGCCTCATGCCTTTCTATCGAGCCATCAGCCTTTCACTTTATTTTGAGAACCCACTTGTTCCCATTAGCTCTGCGTCCTTTTGGAAGATCAACCAGTTCCCAGACTTGGTTTGATTTCATTGACTCCATTTCCTCTTCCATTGCATGAATCCATTTTTCCTTACTAGGGCAATTTAGAGCCTCATTAATATTTCTTGGCTCATCCTCATCTTGTGGAGCAACCATAAAAGTTTCCCCTTCAATGTCAAAACGTCGACGGGGAATACTTTGGCGACTTGTTCGCCGTATGGGAGATTGTACACTTTGCACATCATTCCTCATTATGCTCCCACTTGGATTAGGTAATGATGATGTCGTCTCATTATGTGGTCGCAATTGAGAATGAGTTGAATTCAATTCATCACTTCTCAAATTACTCCCACTTGGACGAACTCCATTAATATCATTATCTTGGTCCAAGGTTTCAAATAGGGAGTATTCTTCCCCTATTTCGCCCTTCTTAGGAAATTCATCCTCCAAGAATGTGACATCCCGTGATTCAAATTCAGTTATACTCCCACTTTCCTGCTCACCTATGAACACATACCCTTTTGAGTGTTCCGAGTATCTTATGAAAATACTCTTCTTTCCTCTCGGGACCCAATTTCCCAAACTTGTGAGAGGACTCGTGTGTATAGGCAGCACAACCCCATGGCTTAAGAAAACTTAAGTCTGGTTTTCTACCCGTCCATAACTCATATGGAGTGGAAGTAACTGATTTGGAAGGCACACGGTTAAGTATATAGGCAGCGATTAACATCGCATCACTCCAAAAGGTAATGGGTAAGTTAGCATGCGCCATCATGGACCTAACCATTTCCAATAGGGTTCTGTTTCTTCTCTCCGCAACACCATTTTGTTGAGGAGTATATGGAATAGACAACTGTCTTTCTATTTTTCATCACATAATTTTCTGAACTCATCAGATAAATATTCTCGACCTCGATCGGATCTCAATGCTTTTATTTTCTTGTCTAATTGATTCTCTACCAGGTTCATAAACCTTTTGAAACAACTTAATGCTTCAGATTTATGAAAATCAAATAGACATATCCGAATCGAGTATAATCATCTATAAAAGTGATGAAATAAACAGCCCCATGCCTCCCTCTCACATTCATTGGACCACGAGACATCGAATGGATTAAATGCAGAGGAAATTCAGCTCTTTTACCTTTTCCAAATAGTTTCCTTGTCGTTTTCCCTTCTAGGCAATGCTTACATATGGGCAAATCGACTTTTTCAATGTTGCCCAACAAGCCCTCTTTGGCTATTCTATTCATACGCTGTTGGCCAATATGACCAAGTCTAGCATGCCACACATTCATATTATTATCATATGAATTAGGAGATGTGAGAAGGGAATAACAAACATTTGCATTAACATAGTCAATATCTAATACAATGAAACCATCTAGAAAATAACCACAACCATAGTAGTTTGTATCCAAATACAAATCTACATCTCTATTATGGAAGTTCATATTAAAACCTAGCTTGACCAACAATAAAACAGACACTAAATTTCGACGAATCTCCGAAGCATACAACACATCATGAAGGAATAATGTGCGTCCACCACGCATATTCAGTTGGCAGGTGCCAATTCCTTTCACTTCAACTCTGGAGTTGTTTCCCACATAGATCCACTTAGTTCTAGTTGGAACTCGTCGAAATTCTACAAAGGATTCTCTATCCTTCGCTACATGGTCTGTCGCTCCTGAATCTACAGTCCACAGAGGATTAGATTCAGTCAAGAATATAGAACTTGACACATATGCAAAGTTCCCAATAGCACAAATGGTGTGTATCTTCTTTGGCTCGCAACAATTGCGGGCATAGTGACCCCTTTGGTCACAGTTGTAACATTTCACCCTTGAGATATTCTTCACTCGAGGACGTTTTCCTCTGTCATGTTGGTCAACCTTTGGCTTCTTCCCTGAAGGACTTGCTCCATTGCCTTTCCTTTTATCGAACCAGTTAGGACGTTTGCGCTTAGAGCTCGAAGCTCCATTTGAGCTAGAACCAGCATGATAAATCTCAGCTTCCGGCTTAGCCGCCAAGAGGCGGTCCTCTTCCAGCTCAAGATGACGCATAGCATCCTCAAAGGTTTTGATATTTTCATTATGGGTCAGGTGCACCTTCATATGCTCCCAACTCTGAGGCAAGGAACGAATCACTGCTTGCACTTGCTGTTCATCAGTAAGGACATGGCCAGCATCTTTCAACTCATTTATCATGTTTGACATCTTTCTAAGGTGTTGCTTCATGGTCTGACCATGAGACTTCTTATAAGAGTCAAACCTAATAGTGAGTTATCTCGGTCCGGTCACCGAAGTATGACCAAACCTTGCTGCCAACGCTTCCCACATTTCCTTGGCATTCTCAAAACGCTGAACTCTCGCATGACGTCATTTTCCATGCTACTCAGAACGTAATGCGAGCAAGGGAGTTCTTTCTTTTCCATGCAGTAAAAGCATCCTTATTTAACTTATGCTACGCAGTGTTTCCTTCTTCAGGTTCTACCATGGTCAGGTTAAGAGCTTCTAGTGCCTCTTGCTCTTCCAAAGACATATTGGATTTTCATGTGCCAGATTTCATAGTTATCGCCATTGAGCTTTTCACCTTTGTTCAGCTCGGCAACTATGCTCTTTGTGGCTGAAGTCATTGATCTGAACACATCAGACATATATGCACGAATATTAATGCCTATCACTTATGCATCCCTTTTGCACAGACCCATCATATTAATGAATATTCTCAAGTAAGGTTTTAGAATCAAAAGGTCACTACGTTTCCAATCATCCTCCAAAAAATCCTAACTTAAAACTATCATTAATATGATTGTCATATGCAAAATCAATTTTTATGAAGCTACAAAAACTTCTATAACTACCCACAGCTAACTACCCACAGCAACCAGCAATAACAGAAAGCAACAGATAATTGACATACAATATAATAATGCTTTCAGATAATACAACTAACATATGGGTTGCTACATCAACAACAGTCAGGTAGTTAACAATACATAAGATGTCCACAAAGCACACTTAAACAAAAAAAAAGAGAGAGAGACCAGCCATTACATCTAACGCCAAGCCAGCACACGAACTGGGAAAGATCCTCTTTCATTCAAGTTCTGGATCTTTTCCCTTGTAACAATGCAGTAATATTCTTTCACAAAAATCATCACAATTTTCTTATATGAAGCAGCACCGTTGACATCCCATATGCGATTCAACACATCTTGCCATTCAGGTGGAAGAGTGTTAATGAAAAATCGCACCATCTCTAACTGTGGCATGGGACGACCATTCCATATGACCTCTTGTATCTTTCCGTTGACTTCAAGAACATGATCAATTAAGTCACCATCCTCCCATCGATAATCAGTCAGCTCAGCTATCAACTTAGAAAGCCTTTCCTTTTGTTTATCGGTAATTACGCGAATAGGCGTACGTAATCAAGGGGAGGCATTGTTTCTGCAACAAATGCAAAACAAAAAATGGATTACATATAATCCACATAGACATAATTGAAAAAGAAACAAAATTTTTTTTTTTTGGGTCAACGGTCAACGATCGTCGGTCAACGGACAACGGAAGTCAACGGTCAACGGTCGTCGGTCAACGGAAGTCAACGGTCAACTGACTGGTCGTCGGACCGGTCAGGCGGACCGACCGCACGTGCCGCGCGCGTGCGTGGGCTGACGTCACGCGGATCGTCGGGCACGTGCCGCACGCGTGCCCGTGGGTCGGGTCGGCGCCGGTCGGGTCGCCGGTCGGGTCGCCGGCGGGTGACCGCCAAGCTAACGATCGCTGCCGACGTCGCCGAATGACGCCACCCCAGCGGTTACCGATCGTTGGGTGACGCATGCTAACGCCGCACGCGCCGGTCCGTGGACCGGCGCGCGTGCGTGCCGGCCGGCCGGGCGGCGCGCGCAGCGCCGGTTCGCCACCGGCGCGTGTGCCGCACGCTGCCGGACGAACCAGCCAAGGTCGGCGCGCCGCGCCCACGCGCAGCGCCTTGGCCGCGCGTGGGGGCGCGTGCGGCGTCGTCCGGCGGCGTGCAACATGTCGCCGGACTCGTCTCGACGTCGCCTTCCTCCCTATGCTATCAGATTTTGATTTCGACTTACGA
This sequence comes from Eucalyptus marginata, assembly GCA_014182565.1. Lineage (NCBI taxonomy): Eukaryota > Viridiplantae > Streptophyta > Magnoliopsida > Myrtales > Myrtaceae > Eucalyptus > Eucalyptus marginata. The sequence goes on from CM024589.1 coordinate 24,038,465, forward strand.
AAATTCGGAAAAATGGGCGAACATGCTCGGGTGTCGGGATTTCTCGCCCCGATCCGTACGGCCGAAGTGCTTTTTGCGAAAAATCAATCATAAAACATCAAACAAGTCGGGAAAACGCGAACACGAGCTCTGATACCAATGTTGGGATTGACGGATCCCCGAAAAACCGGATTCGGCACTTAAACCGAACCCCTAAACTTATGCGGAAGATTAGCCCGGGAATAAACACGTATCACCGATCGTAAAGCACACCACGGATTCGAGCGTACCTTGTTGGCCACGATTAGACACCGACGCCGTAAAGAGGAAGAGGATTCAGTCTGTTCGATCGATGTCGAAATCCGCCGTGAAGGGAAGATGGCGTCGCTTCTTCGACTTTTCTTGGAGAGGGAGAATTCTTGAAGAGAAGGAGAACGTACGTTAATTATGTCAAGAGGTTTGTTCTCTCTCTCTCTCATCCCTTTTATATGTTTCTCCTTCCACGGGCCTTGTTCCCGTGGGCCGGGCATAGGCGGACGGGCCTTAAGCCCATGTACTCTAAAACCATCAAAAAGAGCCGTGAAATTGGTAGTTGTGGTAATTCAAGTCAAGCTCTGTTGATAATGACGTGACGTTTGCTTTTGTTGAAGAATTAATTCTTTGGTGTATGCTCATGTAAATTTTCTCAGTTGTTACCGGACGGAGTTCCATAATGGAAGCAGAAATAAATGAAGACGCAATGTCAATTGAGGGGGCATTTTTGTGAAGCTGAGCAAAGAAATTTGCGCGATGAATTTGATAATGAAGAGCCAAATAGCTGAAGTCAAAGGTGCTTTATTTGGCATTTTGCCTTGTTGAATGTTTAGCCGCCTAAAATGTAGATAGTTGTAATAAGATCATTTTTAACTGAATCGCGTCAATCGCCTTTCTTTTTCTTTCAAACGTAACAAACCTATAACAAACCGTGAACTCATGTATAGAAATAAATTGTTGAAAAACGTACATGTGTATTTTGGCATGATTGCGTAGACTCATTTTACCGCTTATGTAATGGATGAAATAATTGCATCACGAGATTAATGTGAGGGTTGTGGATCTTTTTCATCTCCTGTGTAAATAATTGCTACCTTTCAAATGTATACTTTATTTACGATAAAAGCTTACAATTATTTCCGCGAATGGCAGGAGACCAAATGGCAAATGAGTCTGATCGGGCTTTGTGTGGAGCTAACGCCCCAAATAAAATCATCTGTTTTGTGAATTTGACCGCTTAAATCATCTTATATTATTATCATATAATTTCTCAGTAGTTGATTGCTTAAATCATCTAAAATGTAGCTAGTTGTAATAGGTTTACGAACAAATATAATTGATGCAAAAAGAATAATAAACTGGTGGCCTTTCGTTTTCACATCCAGTAGTCTGCCTCTGTGCGTGCTCGCACGTTGCCTTCTAGGCATTATCCTGGGGAGTTTGCGTGTGTGGAAGGAGCAAAATGTCATATGCATCCGATGTATAGGGGCTTACTTCATCTTAGCTATTGGATTATGTGGGTGTTCATATTATTTAATGTGCTGAATTTTATCTAGGGAGGCATTAGGATAAGCGTCAATATTAGGATCCCATGATTCACGTAATGATTGAATTTCATAATTAAATTAAATGCAAATCTGTGGTCAAAAAAATTAAATACGATTCCAATGGATTCGTTTGCCTCTTCCTTCTCCCTTCTTGTTTCCCAATTTGAGGTGCATGTGTGAGAAGCCAATTTTTTTATGTGAAGTTAATTGTCAATACTGATAAAATATTTCACATATGTCTGCTTTGCATTTATACAATACCATAATGTTAGATCTCAAATTCTATGCCCACTTTGAATATGACAAAATAACATATTCAGGACATGATGACATTATTAATATGTTAAATGTGGTGTCAACTTCTCCAGGAAGAAAATATAAGATAAATTACTCCTTAACTATAGAGAATCTCATGTTAAAAAAAAAAAAAACTATAGAGAATCTCCGGTAAATCTGTTCAACCGCCGTGTGCTAATGGTGCGGTTACCCTCCTAAATGACCCAACTGCCCTCACTTTTTTGCCGAATTTCCTTAAAAAAATATCCGGACTCTGAAAAATCCCCTACTCTTCCCTCAGTGTCTCCCTACCACCAATCGGTTACCGCAAGCCTCCGCCACGCGTCGCCGTTGCCGTCGCCTCCCCTTCCCGTGCCGTTGTTGGAACCAAAAGGATTTGGAGGGAGAGAGTAAACACACAAAGAGAGATTATATTACACAATGTGCCTTAAAAAGGCTTAATGGAGTACACACAAGCTTTGCTAAGCTTAAAATTCTCTCAAATCTCACTCTCTCATACACACAAAATAAACTAACATAACCTATATTTATAAGCATATCCACCGCCTGACTTCACCGCCTAAACTCCACCGCCAATTCCTTCAACGTGCAAAGGCTTTTCTTCTTGGCTAAGGAGTCAAAATTTGTGGGCTGTCTTCAATAAAATATTGTTGCCGCATGCCACAAGTTTCACTTCCTTCGTGCTTTCCTTGAAGCTGAAGACTCCAGCAACTAATATTTTATTGTGTGCCCAACTATTATTTTATTCAACATGTGCTTTCTCTTTGGCAGTTTGCTCTCCACGAAGGAGAGAATTCCTTGCAAACTTTCTCCAGAATTCTCACGTGCCTAGTGGAGAATTCTTTCTTTGCTTTCTTCATGCTCCTGGTTTCTTCAGGAGGTTTCTTCTTTGGCGGTTGAAGATGTGGTGCTGCCGCACACTTAGCCAAAAAACAATTAAAAGACAAATAAGCTAATTAAAATACAAAATCAATTTTACTAAATTCTAACAGCCGTCACCCCTCATCGTCGAGCCGCCCCCGACCATCGCCTGCGCCGATCGTTTCGCTTCCGGTCTCGGCCAAGCCACCATCTCTCTCTCTCTCTCTCTCCCCGTGTTTCCTCTTCGAACCAATTATTTTGTCAATCTGAACGGCTTTTTCACTAATGAAGGAAGGCCGCGTGTAACTTCTAGGCACACGCAGCGAAAGTGAGAGATCTCTCTCCGTTGCTTTATCAAGTTGCTACGAGGATCAGACTCGGACTTCCCAAGTCACCGGGCAGACCCAATTCGGAGATCCATCTCTGCGTCGTCCTTCCAGAATGAAGAGAAAGAGGGAGGGAGAAGAGACGGCGACGGCAGCTGGGACAGGCAGCAGCCGTGATGGCGGATCGGGGAGGGGTTACGAGGTGTTCCTGAGTTTAGGGCTTTTGCTTCCGCTAGGCTGAAGGTGCTGGTGAAGGAGATGTTTGTTGAAATTTTGGAATTTTTTTTTTTTTTTTTTTTTGGGGGTCTTAAGAGTACTTGTGGTGATTGGTGGGATGATGCTTGCAGGCTGCAGCAATACAAGCTGGTCGAGATGAAACTCCTAGCTCGACATGAGGGATCTTCAGGTGTGTAGTTGTATTCTGCTATGTCAGTTTGGCGTAATCGCTGGCTTTCTCTAATTCGTATTTTTGCTGGCAAAGGTTTCCTGACTTTATCGATGCTAGTTTTGGGATTTGTTATTATCGACATCCCTATAGATGTTTGTGTATAATTTCTCATTGACCGATTCTTTTGTATCGTTATATCTGCTATTGAATTTGCTGTTGAGTTACATTTCGTTGTTCATTTTCTTCGTGTGATCACAAACAAAGACCCGGATTCAAATGTACTGCTGAATACCATAGACATTATCCCTCCTGTCGGCCCTTGTGCTAGCACCGGACCTTGTTTATTTGTCTTCTTTTTCTTTTGGTTTTTTCAGTATAGTATAACCAATGCAGTGTTGAAATGTTGCGCAATGGTTAACATGGAGGGGGGCATACGTGCATGTGTGGGTAAAGAACTTTGAAGCATTTAAGTGTGCAACTTTTTCCTTGATTCTTAAGAGGTGTAAAGACATGACTAGAGATATTGATACCAAAGGCTTAATCACGATGAATATTTAGTTTCAGGAAAAAGAAATGTACTAGGTTGAGACAGACAAGTAACACAATAAGAAGCTTGTCGGTTCTGAGTTCTGTCTTTCGTAGTGCATTGTTTATTAGTATCTTACATTTTTCATTAATGGAATGGGCATGTCCTCAATTATGAAGGTTGCTACACTCTCTTGCAGTTTTCTTTCTCCTTATTTCTTTTATCTAGTTTCTGTTTTTCTAGTTCAACTTAGACCTCTTCTCAAATTCGAGTGAGTTTTACTTTTCCCCAAAAAAAAGGATGAGAAATTGGCTTACTGTTGCAATTATTGTGATCTAATCTAGCATAAAAAGTTAAAACAAATCCAGATGGTTAGGACCTCTTTGACGTCTCACAATGAATTTCTCTTTACATTGACTTGAAAAATGTCAATGCACATCACTAAATAGTAAGCCTTGTTTATGCTCTCCACGTTAGGAATTTTTCTCATTTAAAGGTAGGGGGAACATGCTGATTAGGTGTTGCATCTTGCTTGTTGTACCTTATAGATCTTCCTTATACTTTATCACATCAAATGGTTTTGTCATTGAAAAATGTCGGTATTATCTTTCATGTTTGGTGGTCGAGCATTAGAGGTTTTCAATCGCTTATCTTAAAATTAGTAGGAATTATCTGCATTTAGGTTCTATTTAGAAAAGGAAATCACTTCGGCGGATATTCTCATCCTTTGAGAAAGCACAAGAGCATAGGAAGAGATATTGTTTTGCTTGTTATTCTAGTTCAGAGCCTGGTTAATGGTATTGCAAAAATCTGAAAATAAAAGGCGGAGATATATCTAATTGAGGAGTTTTTTTTCTTTTTTTGATCTTTTTAAACTGTTTCTCATTGGTTGCGGAGATATATCTAATTCAGGAGTTTTTTTCTTTTTTTTTTTTTTGTTCTTTTTAAACTTTTTCTCATTGGTTGTTATTCTCTTTTTCGCTGAACCCTTGAGGGAGCTCAGAGCGGGTATCGGTATCTTGTGTATAGAACAAAATAAACAATTCGTTTGTTTCATGTGTCCCTTCATTTAAATAGGAGAATGCTTTCATGCTGATTGAATATTCTTCAGAAAGAAATAGCTTCATCAAGCAAACCTTTTAACAGACTTATTTACATCAGAGTGAATCCAACAAACTTGGGATAAGAAGTTAATCTTAGAAATTGTTAACCATATGTGAAGTCTAAAGCCATCCTTTTCCTTAATGCAACATTTAAAGGCTCTCTTATTTCTATCTCTAGACTAACAAAAAGGTTGAGATTTGGATTTGGTATGATTCAATTCCATGGTCACCGTATCTTTCTGCATCTTTTCCTGCATATTTATGTCCCAAGGAGATTTAGTCTGAGGGCAACATATCAGTGGGTGATCTGACGATTCTCATTGATTTTGCCATAGCTAGTATCTGTTTGTATGCACCCTTCTTCTTATTGTTTTTGGTTTCTTTTTGTATGTTGGCTATTTGTAAAACTCCCCAGGCAACCACACGTGGAAAACCTGTGATGCCGAATAGTTCCATATTGTTTTCATCTAAGCAGCTAATACTTCCTCACCTTCTTTGGATAGAGTTCTTCCCTGTTTCTTTATTACCGGCTATCTTGTGTAAGGGAACTAAAAATTCGGCCATCTCATTCTCTTCTGGTTACCAGTCTCTGCGTAAACGGTGAATCCTAACAATGCCTTCTGCCATCAACAAATTTCCCGCTCATGTGCTGTAAATCCATATCTCTGCAGTGGGCAAGAATCTGTGAGATTTATCCCGCACAATTAGTCCTTCCAAAACATCGACCATGAGGTCGCCAGGCTTCTCAGCCCCTCTGCCAAGATCCATCTCTCCCCTCCCTCCCTCCCTCCCCCCACTCTCTCTCTCTCAACAGACACATGCAAGCACACACAAACACACAAACACAAGTACTACTATGTGCTGCCTCCATCTTTCTTTGCACTGAGGTTTACCACATTAAATAGGCTATGAATATTAACCCTTGGACGGTACATAAACAAAGATGTGATATTTCTCTCAATACAAAAATCCAGGATTTGAATTTATCAATCATTTCAAATTGGGGCACCTTGGTGCAACAATTACTTCACCATTCCTTTCCGCCACAATAATTTCCTCTTGTTTCTTCTTTCATTTATTTGATATGTAAACCTGCATAATGACTGAAGCAACCTGGCTTATTTGCTATAGCATAGTGACCTGTGATTGAGGATGCCATTATATGCGTGCACAATGAGCATGTGTTTCTATTACAGTAAGATTGAATCATGGCCTCAGAACTGGAATTTAAGTTTGAAATTCAAGCTGAACGCTTTTCGGTGTGTGTATTTTAACTGAGGATACTTAATGGGTATCTGTCAGGCTCATGCTGTTGACTATTGAGACTTTTTACAAAGTAAACTTGTTACCACGTAACCAGATCATATTTTTCCAATCCGGAGTTCTTGCTCATCATATCCCCTGGAGTTCTTTGTATTGTCTTAGAATCCACCAATTTTTTCCTTTGCAGTTTCTGTTTTTCATCTGGAATCCTTGACAGTCTATCAGTCATCTTTCAACTAAATTTTTCTCATAATCTTGTTATGCTAGAAAATATTATCTTAAAAAAATCTTCTTGCTCCTCGATGCTCTCTTAGCTGATCATGTCACCCCCTTTCTATCTTTACAAAGCAAATGGAGGATAAGCTAGTTTAATTCTTGCCATACTAGGAACTACTTTCGGTGCGGTTGACATGGTATGAAATATCCAATTGTGTTGTCTCCTTTGCAAATGCACTTCTGGAAGCAATATTCCTAATAATCTAGGTTAGTGCTTTGAAGAGCCCATGCTGATCTCAATAATGAGGTGGTTTTAGATTTGAACACCTGAATATGTCCAGTAATATTTAGCTAGTTGCTTTGATGTCTGAAGGTCCAATCAGAAACCGACATGGGGTGGGATTACTGTATTGGGCTTTAAGACCTAAGACTATCCAAACTTCTACCGTGCAAAACAAATTAGGCACCAAGCTGACTGGCTTTTATGGCTCTTTATTTTGTATACAGGCACTCCTTGCTGATTTTGAAGTATATTCATGAGCTCGAATTGAAGATACTGATTCTGTATGTTTATGGCTGGGAGCAAATGTTATGTTGGAGTATTCATGTGAAGAGGTTGTACTCGAGTTTAAGCAATGTCCCTTTCTATCCAATAATGATGTCAAGTATCTTACTTATCACATAAATTTATGTTGCAGGCCACAGCCCTTCTACAAAAGAACTTAGAAAATGCTAAAGCAAGTTTAGAAGTTCTTGTTGCTGATCTACAATTCTTAAGGGACCAAGTAACAATCACGCAGGTAAGTCAGAATTCTTTGGAACTTGGAGGTCCATGTTTGTTTTAACGTGTTTACTATGTCAGTATTGGGTAGGTCTATTAGGGTTGAACAACTGTTGCTCTGAATTTTGTAACTGGCATGAAGCTATAAATTGGGAAGACATGCTGATTTGTGACAACCTGGAGTGTGGTGATGTCGCATGAATGTGAACTTGAAAAAATTCAAAGCTTGTTGTAGGACCCTATCCTTTAGTTTATCATGGCAATTAGGTTGGTGGCCCTGGCAAATTTTCCTTTTTTTTGGGAGGGTGAAACAGCCCTTGAGAGGTGAATTTTTATTTGGCAGGTTACGATTGCTCATGTGTATAATTGGGATGTTCACCAAAAGAGAATCCGTCAAGCTGGTGCTCCTGCCAAAGACTCTTAAAGGAATCTTTTCAACTCGAATCAAGGTAGCAAAATGTGTAGCAAAATGTGTACTCCTGGATGAGAGTACGACTTTGATCTCCCCATATTCGATTAGGTGAATGAATTATGTATCACTTTGTGATCGCAATGGTTAAGACTCGACAAGTATTTTGGTTAGGTTTAGTTAGATTTACATAATTACACAAAGCTGGTCATGTAAACGATTTTGATTGAGAACCTCTTGGGCTTGAGTTTTCACTTTCCGTGTGCGGTGCGCTGGTTTTGAGTTAATGTTAGGGTCCATTTTTTTTGTGTCGTTTCACCTTGGACTATGTATGTTTAGTAAGAGCCAATTTAAATTTGAATTCGGGGGATAAACATGGGCTTGCCTGAGGTCCACTGTGGAATACATGTCAGGAAGAGTGTTTTTGGATCAAGTGACTTGGTGCTGTAATTTGGTGGGTCTCTTGTCACATCTTGGAGATTTCTTTAATATTAGAGCAATGCAGGTATAGTATGGTTACAAAATCCGTGCCACGACATATATATATATTACTTTTTTTTTTTTTTCGGATTATTCTAAAACACTCACTCTTTTTGCAACTTCTGGGAGTCGAGCCCATTTAAACTGTACGCGTCCCCACCCCAGTCCCCCGAAATTTTGATTGGATGTTGGAAAGTGTGTGCCAATCCCGGTAGTTATATATATATTACTAAAAAATTAACTTTTTGCAACTTTTAAGTATTTAATGTAAGTAAACTACTAAGTCAAATTTTCGATTTGAGCCAATGCAGTAGCGCCAAGCTCGAGTATTAGATATTTGATGCTCGAAACTCCGTTCAAATCATGGAGTATTAAATTTTTGGCTCGAGCTTCACCAAAACAGAATCGAGATATTCAAGATCAAGGCAACTCGATACAATCAAATTAAAAAATGGGCTTGAGCTCAAGCTCAACAACTTCAAATATTCTCCTCTACGTGTATGTGCTTTAGGTATACCACAATTTTCAAATATCTTTACCTCTATTTTCGTAACTATAGATTATTTTGCAAACAAAATAATAGAAATTGGATTAGAATTGCAAGTCTCTCAAGCAAAGTCTTAGTAAGCTTGATCTTGACTTGATGAAATACTTGGTGTAGCTCCAGTGTAAGCTCGACTCGAAAGTAGACCAATCGATTTCAACTAATTATTAAGTCAAGCTTGAATTAGTCCTAAGTTAGACTCAACTTCACCCCTAATGCTAGGCCTGCAAAGTCCGATATGTATGAGGACTCTTTATGGGCCCAATAGTATTTCTGACATTGATCTCCATGTTATGTGATGTAAGCTCTTCCTTGATAGTAGGGTCACGCACATCTCCCAGAGGAGTTATGACTTCCAAATAAACATGAATTTCTAGAGTAGTTGATGGAAAAAAGTATGTGATCAAAATTCAATGGGACAATTAAAAGTCACAATGTAATAATATTTTTGTTTCTGCATAGAAGGAATGTATATTTACTATGCACACTAATTATTCCTAAGATCATGAATGTACCAAGATGATGAAATGCATAAGGCCATAAGTAAATTTGGGAAAATTTGTGTGTTTTCTCAGATAATCTATTAACGGTACTTCATGCATTACAATCGATCTACGACTCTCAAAAGTGGAAGGCAACCTAGAGCCGAATTCACATTTCACAACTTTTACATGGTAAAAGAAAAAGATTAGTAAGTGGAATTAAGGCAAGCATCGATTAACCATGCCAATTAGTGCCAATTGGGATTAAATATTAAGGATCTGCTTTCTTTGGCTTAGCAAAAGTAGAATGGAATTCTGGCTCCAATTGAGAAAAGCTAATCCTTCTTTAGTTAATGAGGAAAACAAAAGCAATCAAAATCTACTTTTCTAGCCTACAAATGAAGAAGAGATTCCCCCTCCCCAAAAAAATAAATAAATAAAGAGATTAAAGGGGATCCATTATGCTTCCTTTGTGGTCACGCTAGACTTGAGTGGGAGCTAAGTGACCAATTAAAATCATCTTTTTTTTTTTTTTTGTAATGTAATTATAATTCCATTTTGTCTAAAAGCAAAAGCACTAGAAAAAGCATCTCGATTGGGATCCCTTGATTCACGCCAAAAAAGTTATATATGATTTCATTTGAGTTGTGAGCCTCATCTGTCTCACTTCCTGTTCCAAAATTGAGGCGCGAGTATGAGGAGCCTAATTTTTTTGTGAAGTTAATTGCTGATATCGATAAAAAAAAAATTAACATATATATTTATTTTATTGTTAGAATATTCAAATATTAAACAAGCCTTTATCTAATAGCTTATACATTTAGAATAGTTGGTAATAATCCCATAAAATTTTATATTTATATTTATGAAATACCATGATGTTAGATCTCAAAACTTAGTGCCCACCTTGAAATGACATAATAACATATTTAGGACGTGATAGGCACGTTGCGTGATCATTATTCTTCTTAAAATCAAACATATTTCAAGATAAAGATTCAGATTGTTAGATCAAAATCTTGAATTAAAGGGTCTTTAAATTTTTGTTATTAATCAATAAGGACAAGCAAAGATTTTAATAGTGCATTACATTTCAATACGATACTTGTCACGAATATAATTACTCTCCTGGCTGATCAAGGATCAATTGATCATGCCACTTAATGCGACATTCAATGAAATTTAAGGAGATCTGCTTTGTTGGGCTTAGCAAAAGCATGATAAAATTCTCGCTCCAGCTGACAAAAGCTAATCCTTTTGAATTTAATGAGCAAAACAAAAGCAATTGCGCATGATTGTACAATGAAAGCAAGTAAAAATTTTGTTGCAATGATCTGAAGGTGAACAACATCTTGTCTGCCAGTACTGGAGTCTGCCAGCATAGTGAAAGTGAGCAACAATTCTGCTGCAGTGTTTGGAGGGGGAACAGTATTAATGCACATGTTGTTATAGTTTGGGGGAGCAATCTTCTCTTGGTGATTTTGTTCTTCTTCTAGTAGGTCGACCCCATACTAGTCATCTTCTTTTATATCTCCACTACGATATGATTGGTATGAGCTTTTCACTGTTGGTGGACTCCTTAATTTCGGAAATGATTTTCTCCATTACTGCAACATATTCTTGTGGTGATTGTGCAGCAGCAAGGTGGGCTGCTGCAAGAGACTTCCGTTGCAAGATTGATGCATTTGATGATCCGGCTAATGTTATTTGCGATCTTGTAGTGATTTGGGTGTTTCGGTTGTTTGACCAATTCCCGACTGATTTTTCAGAAGTTTGTATCTTCAAAGAGCACATATAGCAAAGTTTATCCCCACTTCCGCAATTTATGCATTCTTACCTTAAAAACCTGCATTTATTTCTCGAGTTACACACATTTTCTTGATAAGTGATTACCAAGCCTCACTTGATCCACGCCAAAAAGTTGATGGAGAAATCCATCCCCTATATAATTAAATTTACCAAATTTTCACTAAAAAGACAAAATTGCTCCAAATCATTCAATTGCAATTTTATTGATGGCTCCAAATTCATTAACTTTCCTTTCTTTTTAGTTTTTCTATTTCAATGTATAATTCAGTTATCATAATTAACAATTTCGCATATTTAATTTTTCTTTATTGTAGGAATTTCAAATATATTAAAAACACCATTTCTTTTTTCATTGTTAGATTTTTCTTCCATAAAAAGAAGACCCGATTATGAGTATTCAATTTCCAGCTTAAGCTTGACCAGAAAAAATCGAGATATGAAGCTCATGTAGACTTTATACAATCATGTTATAAAATGAGTTCAAGCTCAAGCTCAATATGTTCAAATATTATCCTTTGCATTTATGTAATTATATAAGTATAGTACAAATTTTAAATATATTGCCTTTTATTTTTCGTAACTATCAAATATTTAACTGAACAAAATAATAGAAAGTTCATTAATATGGCGAGTCTTTCAAATATAGTATTAATGAGCTCGATCTTTTTTTTTTGGTCGTGAATAAAATTCTTGTTGATAGATTAAGATTTGTTTGGTTTAAGGAAAGTAGAATGGAAGTTTGGCTCCAGTTGAGAAAAGCTAATCCTTTTTTAATTTAATTAGCAAAACAAAAGCAATTGAAATATGCTTTTTCTAGCCTAGAAATAAAGGAAGAAATTCCTCATTCCAGAAAACAAAATAGACAAAAAAGAATAAAGGGGATTTATTATGCTTCCTTTGTGGTCACGCCAAATTTGAGTGGACCGAACACACCAATTAAAATCATCTCTTTTATGAATCATACTACATAAATCATCTAATGTTATTTTAAGCCAATGTAGGCCTAAATGATAATGCACTAAGAAAAGCATCTCGATTGGGATCCCCGTGATTAACACCATTATTGAATTGTATAGTTTGAATTAGAAACAAATCTATGGCCTTTTGTCTTTGCTTAGAACAAACACAAGTTTATCGTCAAGTCTTTGTCCGACCCGCTTGTGAAGGCAAAGCAAGTACATTTATCTAGTCAATTCGCTTAGCTTGCGTTGGTCTGCACACAGCCAAATTTCACATCAAATAGACTTGGCAACTCACCCACAAGACTGGCACAACATGTTTGGCCCACAGAATATTACCGGGAAACATGGGTCCATATCATTAAAAAAAAAAAAAGCGTGAAGACACTCATTAGAGGATAAAATGTTTAAAAAATCTCAATGAAAGTGATCTATTTTGTACACCTTGTTTTTAAAGCAAAACTCAAATTGCGTGAAAGATTAAAATGAGCATGGACTTGAAATTAAAGTATATAGAAAACTTTAACGAATGTCTTCTAATTTTTTGAATAATTAATCAAGCCAACTAAAATTACAAGGTGACTAGATCTAGGCGAGGGCACCCGTTGCCCGTGGCAGTGAGGACCGGGATCCACACCTGTGGTCGGGATCTTATGATTTATGTCCAAATCGTAACACGATAAGATAGCAAAGCATATTCACTGGTCTCTTAAAATATTATTCCAAAAGCATACCACTCAACTACTTCTCCAGTATGCTGCTTAGCTCCTAGGGTTCAGAATATAAGGTTCTTTGATTGTCCGCCTTCCAAACTATTAAATTAAAAATTAAAAATTCTTGTCCTGATAATAAGAGTTATCAGATTAAGACAAATTTTCCCTTCAAGACTTAGATGCAACCCCGCGAATTTTTTTGGATAGAGTTTGAGAGAGCCAATATGAAATGTAAGCACCACCTCATAATAGGGTTATATGTGCCTACTTAGCAATAGGCTAAACTCTCTCGGTGTCCACCCCGGTTGGATCGCGACAATGTGCATATTCATGACATGCTTGATTCAAAGGTAATATTTCATTCATAATGTAAAGATGTGCAATTATCAAATTTCATATCACAAGTCAACATTCAGAAATTCAATCAATGATATTCAATGAATGGATGTCAAATTTTTCGAACAAAAAAAATGGAGTCGGTATTATTTAAAAGTCGTTTCTTTATAATATTTGAGAATAATTATTCGAAAATTATCACATAGAGCCTCGGTTCACAGATCGATGACGTTCGAGGACTCTACTCGGACCATTTGCCTTGGCTGCCCATTTGGTGCGAGTCTGAATGGGTCTTTTTAACTTATCAAGGAATGCCACAAGTAACTTCCAGACAAATGGAACAAAATATCCAAGTATCAAAGTATCCAAGTGAGTGGAACATATATCAAGTTGTCCAATACGTCCAACCTTCAGAGAACGTGCATTATTATTTTTTTTTAACTGATGAAGGAAGGCCCCAAGTAACTTCCAAGCGAGTGGTACATGATAACAAAGTAATGGCAAGCGGAAAATATATTAAGCTGTCCAATACGTCCAACATCTAACTGAACAGAATAATAGAAACTTTCTGACAAGAAGAAGAAGAAAAGAAACTTGATTAATATCGTGAGCCTCTCAAACAAAAGTATAAATGAGCTCAATTTTCTTTTTGTTCACGAATAAAATTCTAATTGAAAGATTTAAGATTATGCTAACACCAAGCACAAACAATTGGCTTTTTGCCTATAAATCATGCTAGTAGATGGAATAAAAGCAAGAATCAATTGATCATGCCGATTAGCACAAATCTTGATTGAAAATAAGAAGATCTGCTTTGTTTGGCTTAGCAGAATGGAAGTTTGGCTCTAGCTGAGAAAAGCTAATCCTTTTGTAATTTAATTAGTAGAAAAAAAGCAATTGAAATATGCTTTTCTAGCCTAGAAATAAAAGAAGAGATTCCTCATCCAAAAGCAAAACGGACAAAAAGATCAAAGGGATAATCGATAATGCTTACTTTATGGTCATGTCAAATTTGAGTGGACCTAATGCGCCAATTGAAATCATCTCTTTTATGAATCATCTTATGTTGTTGTATTCTTAGGAATGTCTAACTGGAAATGCACTAGGAAAAGCATCTCAATTGGCATCCTGTGATTCATGCAATAATTGAATTGCATAGTTCGAATTAGAAACAAATCTCTGGCCTTTCGTCTTTGCTTAGAACCTACGCAAATCCATCGTTAAGTCTTTGTCTGACCCTCTTGTGAAGGCAAAGAAAAAGCACTAAAGTATGTCTATCTAGTCAATTCGCTTGGTATGCGTCAGTCTACATATACCCAAATTCCACGTCTTTGCTTTGTTTGGCTTAGCAGAATCGAAGTTTGGCTCCAGCTAAGAAAAACTAATCCTTTTTTTCGTTTAATTAGCAGAACAAAAGCAATCAAAATATGCTTTTTCTAGCTTAGAAATAAAGGAAGAGATTCCTCATCCCAAAATCAAAACAAACAAAAAGATCAATGGGGATCATCGATAATGGTTCCTTTTTGGTCACGCCAAATTTGAGTGGACCTAACACACCAATTGAAATCATTTCTTTTATGAATCATACTACATGAGCTGGAAATGCACTAGGAAAAGCATCTCAATTGGCATCTGGTGATTCACACCATGATTGAATTGCATAGTTCTAATTAGAAACAAATTTCTGGCCTTTCGTCTTTGCTTAGAACATATGCAAGCCCATCGTCAAGTCTTTGTCCGACCCTCTGCAAAGAAAAAACACTAAAGTATGTTTATCTAGTCAATTCGCTTAGTATGCGTTGGTCTACGTATGGCCAAATTCCACCTCAAGTAGACTCTTGTGTTCGTTGACTCATTTTCCTTATCAATCTAAATGCTGGAAAATGAGGAAAATATAATATCGGAAGTATGTTTTTCACCAAAAAATATTTAGAGAATGGCAACCCACTGGCAAGAATGGCAAAGCGTGTTTAGATATTTTGGCCCCTTGATAAGACCGGGAAGCTCAGGTTGATATTATCAAAAAATCAAAAAAGTAACACCCTCGAGATTAAAATATTTGAAAATTTTCAACTTTATTGGAATCATTCCGAAAGAGGAACCACATTTTCTTTGCAATTTCCATATATAATGTCCAATTAAACGTACATGAATCCAATGTGAAATCAATTAATAAACAAACGACAGAGATGAATCAAATCTTGACAAAATCTATATTTAATTTTAGTATCAGTGAACAATTTTATTTAGTGAGTAATTTCAATTGGCGAGTAATTTTATTTTATCATCATTCAATCTAGTATCATAGTGCAATCATAACGTGCAATCTTAGTCTATATTTAATTTCATGTAACTTTATCGCAATAGCGAATAATTTCGAAGTGACCACACAATCTCTAGTCAGCATATGATTTTATAGCAGCCCAAAATTTTCAAAACAGTGTGTATGTTCATAAGATCGTTATAGGGGATTTTGGAAGTCTAATTGAGGGGAGCCTTAACAACTACAACTAGTTGTATAAAAATTAAATCCGATAAATTGCTTATTTTATGTCAAACAACTTAGAATTAATGTTCTGGACATAATAACAAAGTAATGGCGAGAGTAGCCCTTGACTGTTCCTCCTAAGACTTCCATTAATTATTTCTTCAACAAGTTGGTGCGAGTCTGAATTTTTTTTTTTTCCTTTTATTTTTTTATATACATGTAGGAAGGCCGCAGGTTACTTCCAGGCAAATGGAGCTAAGTAACAATGTAATAATAAAATACATTTCTGAGACCACGTCCGACGACGACGACTTCCATCAATTCTTTCCTCAACTTAGCCTCCTATTTAGTGCGATCCATATGGCCCTTCTTTTAAGCTTATGAAGGAAGGCTGCAAGTGACTTCCAGGCAAAGGATTATTTCCTCAACCGAGCGATCTCACTCTGTTTGCGTGGGGGCTTTTAGGCAAAGGAGCAAACTGGACAAGGTAAGGGAAGTTTCATAAGATGTTCGTGTATTCCAAAGGATAGAGGGGAAGAGCTTCATTTTTTTGTTGGTCTGTTGTACTTGTTTTCGAGACCAAATAGACTTTTCTATTCACAGGCTCGTTTCCACTGCCGTTCTTCAGTTAATTTCTCTGAATATTGTCTCTGCTTGTTCTTTTTGCATGCTGAACATTATTTTTAACTATCGCAACTCAAGCGAGAACACCAACTACAACTACCAACTAGAGACTTGAATCTTCCGAGTCACCCAGCGGACTAGATTAAGAGATCAATCACTCCATCGTCCTCCCAGAATGAATAGAAAGAGTGAGGCAGAAGAGATGGCGGTGCCTGCAGTGACGGCGATGGAGGCGGTGACAGCAGCTCCGGCAAGTGGTAGCCATGATGGCAGATCGGAGAGGGGGCTGATGGTGGTGACGACAGCAGCACTGGCAAGCAGTAGCCATGATGGCGAATTGGGGAGAGGCTACGAGGTATTCCTGAGCTTTAGAGGGCCTGACACCCGCTTAACCGTTGCGGATTCTCTCTACGAAGCCATTAAACATGCAGGGATCCGCGTTTTCAAAGATGACGAAGAGCTCCGAGTCGGTAAAGAGATTAGAGGCAATCTTTTGCAAGCGATCAACGAATCCAGAATTTACATCCCAATTTTCTCCAAAAACTATGCTTCAAGTAAGTGGTGCCTCTGCGAGCTCGCGCACATAGTGAAGTCATCGAGAGACAACGCTGAGAAAGTGATACTTCTTATATTCTACGATGTGGACGCGGATGATGTCAAGCTAAAGACCGAGTTATATAGGCAAGCCCTCCAAAAGCACGAGAATGACTCTGGGAAGGATACGGCAAAGCAGTGGGAGGAGGCTTTAAAAGAGGTTGTCAGAATTAAAGGATGGAATCTAAAAGATTACCGGTATTGTTAGTTTCTTCCGTTAAGTTTATTTCCATTTTGTCAATTTCGAGATTATTTTCTATGGTACTTTTTTTTTCAGAATAATAACTTTCAGTTTGCTGCTGTTCAATCTTCTTTGATGTATGGTTGGATCGGACGCACAAATTGATTTTTCACTTTTAATCCCAAGTTATGGTAACAATAATCTCAAGGTATATCAACTTAATTAATTAATCAATAAAGCAAAAAAAATTATTTATTAAAAAGTGTGATAAAATAGTAATGCACATATGTGTGTAAAAGAAAATTTTAAATCTCTTAACTTCCCAGCTTATTTTTCGGCTAGCAAAATATTTCAAAAAAACTTTGGTCTTTACTCTTGCTTTAACCATGGACCTATTCACGGCCCCAAACCTTATTTAGGGCACCACGGGGTGAAGATTTCCTTTGCCTTGTGACCATCCTAGTTTTAAAGTTGTCAACTTTTATATGAAACTACCAACCTTAATTTGTGTCTTGCCAACTTCTTTTCGATTATTTTACAAACTAATTTTAGGTTACCGGTGTTTATTTGAGTCATTTACTAGGTTTATTTGATCGTTTGCTGACTGACAACTTTTATAAAACCTACCATCTCTTATTTGAATTGTGTACTTCACATTTCAAAATTACCAATATTTGAAACAAATTACTAACCCTAATATGAGTTTCATACAAACTAATTTCTAATTAAGTTAAGAACTAATTTAAGTTACCTATTCTTATGTGAGCCACTTATCAATATTTAATTTTTGCTTGAAAAATCCCAACTTTCGTAATAAACTTTTGTTAACAACTGACCCACTTTTATTAGCATAGTTCACGAACATTCTTACGTTAGGAACTCTATTATCAAATTACAAAGTATAATATGAGTAACTTACCAACTTATTCCGATTAAATTACTAACAAATTTAATGTGAGCGATGAGATTGCGAACTTAAACTAGTTGGTAGATTATTCGGAAAAATGATGGTTGCATATTATGTACATGGCAGCCTACATAAACTTACAAAGCTCATGGTGGAAGAGGTTTCTAGTTTGTTATGGAGAAGACGGACAAACGTGCCTAATCATTTGGTGGGAATTAAGGATCGAATGGATCATATTATGAAGCTGCTAGATCTAGGAGCTTTTGATGTACGGTTTATTGTGATTCACGGTATGGGTGGTATCGGAAAGACGACACTGGCCGAGGCCGTCTTTAGGCAAATCTCCCCTCAATTTCGAGGTCATTGCTGCTTTCTTAAAGATGTTCGAACTAATGATATAATAAACTTACAAAAGAAATTGTTGTTTGACATTCTCAATCTTAGTCGCACAAACCTCTCATTCATTGATGAAGGAGCTGACGTGATCAAGACAAGGTTTCTTGGCAAGAAGGTCCTCATTGTTCTTGATGACATTGACAATGAGGACCAAATCATGGGACTTGCGGGCGAGCCCAAATGGTTTGGTGGGAGTAGTAGAATCATCATAACAACAAGGAATATTGAATTCCTGGTAAAGGAAGGTGATGATGACAATCTCCCAGTCTCTAATAGTGGACAATTTTCATTCTATGACATGCCGGAGATGAATTCACATAATGCTCTTCAACTTTTTAGTGAGCGTGCCTTGGGATGTGCCAAGCCTCCACCTGGTTACGTGAATATTGCAAAAGAGCTAATCAATGCATTAGGAGGACTTCCATTGGCTCTCAATGTCGTAGGTTCGACACTCCGTGGAAAATGCCGAAGAACATGGGAAGAAGCCCTATGTAAGTTAAAGAAGGTGATGAATGAGGATGTCAAGAAGAAGTTGATGATAAGCTATGAAGCATTGGATTCTAATCAACAACAAATTTATCTTGATATCGCATGTTTTTGCTTCAACAAAGAGAAAACAACTGCAGTTAAATATTGGGATGCGATTTTTGGGTATTCAACCGAAATTGAGGTCAATATCCTCAAACACATGTCTTTGATAAAAATATCCAACGATAATAAACTATGGATGCACAACCAACTTAGAGACCTTGGAAGGAGTATCGTCCATCCAGAAAGTGGCGAAATCCATATGAAGGGTACAAGATTGTGGTCTCCCAAGGATGCCTTTCATATAGTGCGGACAGAAATGGTAATCTTTACCTCTAAAAGTTTTCTAGTGCATCCATTAGCATCATCGCCTTTTTGATCTAATTTCAAGTCAAACTAACATATGTTTTCATTGGTTGCTACTTTTATTTTCTAGGGAACCAAGGACGTAGTGGCGCTCAATCTTGGTACACTTGACCCCCAGAAGACATACATATTTAAGCGCAAGCAATTCATGGGCTTGGTCTACCTTAGGATCCTTCAATTTAAACATGGAAATTTTGAAGGAGACTTCAAGAATGTTTTCTTTGAGTTGAGATGGCTCTCTTGGAGCAATTGCCCTTCGAAATTCCGAGCTACCAACTTTGGGTTGAAGAACCTAACGATTCTCATGCTATCTGGGAATAACATTACTGAAGATTGGGGAGGATGGTATCAAATCATGGTATGATCTCACAACATACTTTTGCATTACATTTACTCTTCTTCTTTTCTGAGTTTAAACCATTTACTTTATAGGTGGCAGAACAATTGAAAATTCTACAACTCGAGGATTGTCCATTCCTTAGAAAGATGCCCAAGTTCTCCATAATCTCACAGCTAGAGAAATTGATTCTTAGATGCATTCGACTAAGAAAGATTGACAAGTCCATTGGCAATCTACAACATCTTGATTACCTAGAGATAAAGAGTGAAGCTATTGAGTCACCACCGGAGTCCATCGGCGGTCTAAAATCTTTGACAGTGCTAAGAATAGATTGGACACCCTCAATGAAGCCTCACGTGATTGGCAATTTGGCAAAGGTGAAGTCCCTAATCTTGCCACGCAAGGAACTTCAAAAGCTTCCCGACTCTATTGGACAATTGGACTCATTACTTGAGCTAGATTTTCGATATCTAAAAATCAGTGAATTACCTCATTCTATTGGAAATCTTGAAAGGTTAAAAGTTTTACGCATCTATTGGACAATTAGAGAATTCCTATCTAGAAAAGCTATTCTATTGGAAATCTTGAAAGGTTGAAAGTTTTACTCGATTGGGAGGCTCCAATTATTGGTCAAGTTGGATTTGAGCCATTCAAGAATCGGGAGCTTACCTGATTGTATTGGCAATCTCAAAAAGTTGAAGGTACTAAGTCTCTATGATAGTTGCATAAGTGAACTTCCCAAAACCATAGGAATGTTGGAAAATCTAGAAGAGTTAAGTGCCGCCACTGAACATCTGGTGGGGGAAATTCCAAGTGAAATCGGGGCTCTATCCTCATTGAAAAAACTAAACTTATCCAAAGGTCGCTTTAGTGGATTGCCCACAACGATCAATCAGCTTACAAATCTCCAAAAACTTTCGTTATATTTTTGTGATTCAATCCAACAATTGCCGAAGCTTCCCCAGAGTCTAAAATCTTTAAGCCTTAGATCAGATTCGCTGACCACGATCCCGGACTGCTCAAATCTAACCAATTTAGT
The DNA here is from genome assembly GCA_014182565.1 of Eucalyptus marginata. Classification (NCBI taxonomy): domain Eukaryota; kingdom Viridiplantae; phylum Streptophyta; class Magnoliopsida; order Myrtales; family Myrtaceae; genus Eucalyptus; species Eucalyptus marginata. Next base: position 24,058,980 of record CM024589.1, read on the forward strand.
TGACCTTACGATAATTGGAGATTCAATTAAAGAACCCAACACAGAGGGGATCGTGAGACTACCTGCTCTGGAACGAATGGCCCTCCTCGTTAGAAAAATGGCCTTGCTTCCAACCGATTTCAGTTCCCTCTGTCAGCTACAAAGCCTCATCATAAATTATGTTGAGCCCCATTCTCTTATCGGGCTCCCATCCAGCCTTCAAACTTTGTCGTTATGCGATGTCCAGTCACCGATAGATTGGTCAGTCTTTTCCAACTTGGAGAATTTGTTGACGCTGTCTATTTATGGATATTCGCCGAGAGAGATTCGATTCGAGGTGCTTGGAGAGCTACGGAAATTCAATGAATTGCAGATGTTCAACTGTCCATTGCTCAAGACGCTGCCCATTCTGCCTTGTTTGAAGGAGATCCAGCGTTTGTCCCTGGTCCAATTGCCTCGGCTAACTGAGATTCAGGGTTTGGGAGAATTGAAATCATTGCAGGATTTGGATATTTGGAGATGCAATTCCATCAAAAGCTTAAACAAATTTGATCTTTCTAATCTACAGAATCTGAAACATTTGAGGTTCTGGAGATGTGAATCATTGGAGAGGGTGCTGGGTGTGCCAAAATCTTGTCAACTCGAGGTCGATGATTGCCCGAGGTTCAATAGAGATCGATAAGAAATGTATCATTTGATTGACAAAGATAGTTGATGATGGTAAGTCCATAGAACTAGAGTTCGTTTTTTGTTGTGTCTTGTTTTGTGAGTATTCCTTCAGCTAACCTTTCATCTTGGTTTTGGAACCACCTCTTGCATTCGTTCATCTTGTTGTCTCTGAGGGAAAATCCTCTTTCATGTATCATAAATGTGTGATACTGTGACTTGCCTACTTGACGGTGGTTGTCACGCCCCGATCCTCAGGCACGTGCCCATCCCTCACCTTGGTCTATTTTCAAATGTTATTCCAGGACTACATATTGCCGACCCTTTTCTTTTTAATGCGCAAGTGGAAGCATAAATTAAATCCCCAGACAATAAAACATTGGGATAGAACGGTAAGACTAAATTTCAAACCTTCACTCTTATACACATTGCAAATCAGTGCACATATATATATACAAAGTAAACTATTAAGTCCAATTCACATTAAGCTAGTTAAAAACAAGGTCTACAAATAGAAGTGGGGTTCAGGTCCATGTCCTCCTCTTCATCATCCTCTACACTCCCCCTTTGGAGCCTTGGCCAGACGCCCGGACTTCTGAGATCTTCAAAATCCAAGTCTACTGAATCTAGGGACTTGAAATGGTTATTCAATAACCAATGAGACTACGTCTCAACAAGTTCTACCCCCTAAGACCCTATTAGTAAACCAATATACCTTAGGGCTGCCTATGCATACATGGGTCAGAGACTTACCTTGGCCTCAGATTCTATCTGCATATTAGCACAGTTCAATAAGCACCCAAACAATTACAAAAGATCGAAACATCGATCAAATCGACATAGTCGATTACATGTCAACATACCACTCACCGGTCATTTTTGTTAGGACTAGAATTAGCACCTAGAGGGGGGTGAATAGGTGATTAAGACAATTTCAAATTATTTAAATAGAATGAGAGATTAATCAATTAAAACTTGACAATCACAGCAAACGAAAGCAATGAAAGATAAAAGGATTAGGGATAGAGAATCAAGACTCTAGATTTATAGTGGTTCGGCTTAATCCAAGCCTACGTCCACTCTCCCGCACGGATAGCCCTTCTGGCTGGATTTCACTATGAATCAAATGAGTGATTACAGTCTCACGCTCTTGAGTCCACCGTGTAGAAACTCTACTACACTTCCTCAAGGTCTCACTACAGTATGATCTCTCTTTTGATTACATATAACACTCGAAGAATAAGATCACAAAATATAAATGGAGATTCAGACTTTGGAATTCTTCTATCCGGCACTCTTCAACAACTGGAGTGTCTCTCTTATATACTTCTTTATGCCTTCATTACCGTTGGCACCTTCCAAAGAAGTTCTTCCAATCAACGTTGGACAGAATCAATTAGAGAGATCTCGAGCTCTTTAAGGTAAGTGTAGATAGCCCATCAATCCTGTTCACCCATACAATCAGGATCTAAGTTTCCATAAGTAAATCCTTCCAAATATAATAGAGAATCTATATATATTCGAATAAGGAAATAAGATCTTCTAGTGTTGAATCCAGTAGAAATATATTCCGTAGCCGTTGGAATCACATAAGATCGGAATAGAAGCTTTGATCTTATCAGTCTGGAAACTGTCCATGAGGATAGACTTTGAATACTTGAGTCTTGCTATCGTCAGACTTTGCCAGTAGAGTCTATAAGGGGGTGCATGATAAAAATTATTTACATTCCGGACCAATTTGGGCAAAACTTGTTTGATAACTCTAATCAGATTTTCTATTTCTGGAATAGGTTTCTATTCCAAATAGAAATTGAGGAGAAATCAATTTCTATTTCTTCAACCCTAATCACCCTTCTCTCCCGATTACGCCTCTTCTCTCGCCTCCTCTGCGTCTTCTGAGACGAGATCGTTTCCTCTCGCCTCTCCTCCGCTTCGCTCTGCGTCCTCCTCCGCCTCATCCTTCGCCTCATCCTCCGCCTCTCCTCCGCCTCTCTCACGAATCCGCCTCATCCTCCGCCTGTCCCCGATACTTTGGTCCGAGGGTTTGCTGGTCTCCTCCGCCTCTGCTCGCGAATCCGCCTCAGCCTCCGCCTGTCCCCGATACTTTGGTCCGAGGGTTTGCTGGTCTCCTCCGCCTCTGCTCGCGAATCCGCCTCATCCTCCGCCTGTCACCGATTGTTGTCCGAGCACCCCTCGGCAACAGATCTCGCGCCTGCACCCCCGCCGCTCGTTCCCCTGCGAAGCCAAGCCAGAAGCCCAAGCACCGACGCCCCAAGCCGCCATCGCCCCGCGACCTCAGCAACGCCGCGCGCCCTCTCCTCATCCAGTGACGAGCCCCTTCGCCTCATCCAGAAGCCCTCTGCAGCAGACACCGGAGTCGCTCGAGTTCGTCCGATGAGGCCGTGAAGTGCGCAAAGAAGCAGAACTACCCTTCTCTGGTTCGTGCCGATTCCTCTTCTTTTGCTTGTAATATATGGTGGTGCAATCAAGTGAGGAAATTGATGATGATGATATTGATGGAATCATTGCTTACCTGTCCATAAGCAATATTGAAAGGAATGAATGAAATGTTTCGTTTTGAGGTCATCGAATAGGGTATCGAAGCTTGGGTCAATTTTAATGTTAATAACTTGTTCGTTCTTATTTTAATTTTCATGTTGCTGACCTAGATTAGGTATGCATATTGGATGTGGTTCTGTCTAATTTGATACGGCATACTGTTCTTTGGTCCACGAAGACAAGTGCCGGATATTTCGGTGTGCGGATGGCACAACTTCGCTTTGTTTAATTAACGTCACTACTCTTCTATTAGTGATGCTTTTGTCTAGTTTAAGTTTTTGCACATAGATTGACATGAACAATTGACTTGGCAAGTTGCCATTGGCAACTTCATGAATTATACATACTCAAGGCCCTCTCGTTTGCTTCCGTGCATTGAAGTCCATTTTAGGGTTACGTGTTAAGTCAATATGTCGGTTCACATGTCGGGGAGAATCCGGAGAGTGTTGAACTATTCAGATATCAATCAATGCTCTCATGGGATATAAAAGAGGTTTTGTTACAGTTTTCACTGATGTTTGATTAGTGAAGATGTTAGAAGTTGAGTAGATTAATGGGAGCACTTTTATGATTTTTTTCTTTCAGTGATCTCCATAAGGTTGAACCTCACTTGGTGAGCATGTTGATCAGACTTGTATAAGATCGGCATGCGGGATGTTAAAGCCTTATAGTCATTCGCATAGATTCCATCGACATATGCTAATCAATATAATTTCCATAAATTCATTGCCTGGCTTGGCTTTGTGTTCACTGTTTCGTCTTTATTGACCTAATACAGCTTCTGTCAGTAATAGTTGCATAATGAAGTAGATGAACATAGACTTTCTATTATGCTCAAGAGTAATGCATATTGATCTCTTTTTTCTATTGTATGGAGACTATTGATAAGTATATTGTTTGACCGTAATTACCTATCTATGTGGATGCTAAAGAATTTTGTGTGAAAATTTAGAAAATTTGATATAACATCTCTTACTTTGTATTTTTTTTTTTTTTTTTTTTGCAAAAAGGGAGACTTTACTTTAAAAAAAAAAAAAAAAAATCATACTTTGTATTTGGGTCAATGATTTCATAAGCATATGAAATTTGTAAGAATGTACATCTCATTTGCTCCAAAAAAGAAAAATTTCTTTTAAGAAATAGAAATTTTATTCGGTTATCAAAGAATTTCTATTTAAAACGAGAAATTTTGTATCGTTATCAAACATATTTTTTTCCTCGAAACTCGTCCGAAATAGAAATAGAAAAATTCATTTCGTTCCGAAACTATTTCGGAACAGGAATGTTGTCATGCGCCCCCTAAGTCTTCGAGACTTTGATCTTCGAACTTTGTCGGTAGAATCGTAAGTCATCGGACTAGATTGAAGAAAATGTTTTGTCAACTTCAAAATACCTGAAGAGAATTTATCCAACAATCTCCCCATTTTTGATGGTGACAAAACTTTCCTAGATTTGAATATTATTGCCCCGCAATGCAACTCTTAAGCAAGCATTGATATCTCATAAAAGATTAGAATAAAAATAGTAGAAGTTATCTTGTACACGGATGTCACTACACGGACTTACCCCCGTACACAGATCTGCATCCACAGAAACCTCATTAGTCATATACAGACATTACTATCTTTATCTAAATTAAAAGCTTAAGTGATGCAATAATGAGCACACATTCAAAAAACTCAAGATCAAGTCAAAGTATCAATCACAATCATAACAAACCAAAAGAAATGTTTAAAATGAAGGTTTGTTTGGAGTAAGGATAGAAGATAGAGTGAAGGTCTTGAAATCTGCAAAGTCTTCTCCCCCTTTTTGTTAGCATTAAAAAAAAATCAAGAAGCACGAGGAATGCGAACAAGTTGAAAGTCCTCCATTGACTTGACAGTGCCTTCGAGCTTCTTCAAATCTTCCCCGGTTGAGCAAGAGCGGTGCCTTTGGCGTGGCTTTGAATCGACGGCGAACATCTTCAATCTGATCATGCATGGTGATAAACATGGCATGATCTTCATTCTGCAGAGTCTGAAATTCATACCCCATAGCATAGATTTGGCCCTTAAGTTCCAAGATGATGTCAAGCAGTCTGCCAAAATCTGAATTTTCAGTCTGTGTGCTTGCGTCAACTTTGTCTGATGGTGGAGTCAAGCCAGTGTGACTATCAGTAGGGAGATCAATATTTGGAGATGATGCCTCTCCCTCAGGAAACTGAGCAGCATGAACATCTTCAGCATCAGGAGGCGATCGACTGACACTTGCACTTGTAAAGGTCAGTAAAAGAGGAGTACATTCTCTTTGTTCATCTCCCCCTGTTTCAATGTCTTCTGGAGGAGAGAAATACTCTTCTTTCTGAGGAGTTTCCTCAGTGACAGTGTGCCTTTGATCCGCCTTTTCTGCTGGAGAATCTGTCTGTGCTGGTTCTTCCTCTACCTCTTTCTCTTCCTCTTTCTCTTCTTCTTTCTCTTCTGTCTCCTTCTCTTCCTCTTTTGTCTCTTCTTCTTCTTCTTGTAAGGATCCCTTTCCCTGAAGTCCTTTCTCTGTGCCTTCTGTAAAATGTTGTTCTGTAACAGTTGGAACATGTACAGAAAACTGAGAGACAAGAGTAGAGATAGGCAAAGTATCCTCATCATCTTCATCCTCCAAGATGATTGCCCTTCTCTTTTTAATAGGACCAGTCATCGGTTCCTTTCCTTTCCTCTTTGCCGCAGCAGAGTCTGGTCTGGTCTTGACAGGAGTCTTTTCCTTGAATTGCTCTAACTTTTTGCTGAGTTCTTTCAGACGCATCTTGGTTATCATCCTCAATCCAATGACCATTTGGTCAATAGTCTTCACGAGAGAGAGTTGGAGGAGGCGAATGTTCAAGTGTCGAAGAGACGAGTGATGAGAGCAGCATAAGGGAGTTTTCCCTTGTCCTTTGCCATTGTCCTGTACATGTGAAACATGATGGTGTGTGGCAAGGAGAAGTTAAGACCAAGCTTGATTGCATACATCAACTTTGCCTCTGATATGGATACATCTGTCTTTGATGTTGATTTTGGTCTAAGACAGTTGATCACAATCTTGTGAAGCATAATATTTGTTGCATTCATTACAGGTAAGATAGACGACCTTCAGACAATTCGGTCTCTTGCAAGTTCAAGAGTGGCATGACTTACGGACACAGAAATGGATTGGAAAGCACCTCTTTCCACACCAATTACATCTGCCAGTGTGTCCATATTAACAACATAGTCCCTATCTCGCACACTAAATGAAAAGTTGTTCGCATCAAAAAAGCTGATATTGGAGTAAAAATATGCAGTTAATTCAGAGTAAGCCATATCACATTCAGTGCAGAACTTGTGCAATTGAAGCTTCTCAAACTTCTCTCTGAGATGAATGCTCAGTAAATCCAGAAAATCAAAGTCCACCGTCCGTGGATTCATCACTCCACGCTTCAGCAGTTTTTCATACATCTTCCTATGTCCATCAGATCGAAACAGTTCATCCTTCTTTCCTCGAAGGTTTGCAGCCATACCCATCCAAGGTTTAAAGTGTAAGAACATCTTCTCATCATCATCCTTTCCCTCTGGTTGATTGAAACCACCAAACCTAGGGTCCTTTGGGAAAGTTTGCAAAAACTTTTCTTCTTGTTCAGCCGAGGAACAACACCGATCTTTCCATTATGGTGAGAAAGTGCGTCTCATTTTTGTAACCTTTTTCTTTCAGAAACTCATCAATAAAGGTCATTGGAGAACCACCTTCCTTCAATGCAGAGTAAAGCCTATAAACAAAAGCAGGCTTGAGTGATCTTACTGGTTCAATATTTTCGAGAATCTCGTCTGCATGTTGAGGGCGACGATCATGAGGTCTGGTTGAGGAGGAGCGCTGCTGAGAACGTTAAGGAGACTGTTCTGTAGGAAAGTCGCCTTCTTCTGTAAGATCGAAGTGCGTAGGACCCTCTCCAAAGCCTTGTGGTCCCCTGTTTGCGATCCTTGAAGACTTTCTTTGGTAGGACATTGTCGCTTTCTTGGAGAAACTTTGGAGAAACTTTCACACTTGTTTCGCAAGAAAGTTAAGAGCTTTGAGATGTAGAAATTTGAGAGAAAAGTTCAGAGGAGTGAAAACTTTTTGGACTAGTGTTTCTGAGTAAGTGAAAACGAAGGAGAAGGTGAATATAATAGATAACTGAATCGGGGCAAATCAAGCGTCGCAAAATTAGAAATATTAAGAATTTCCTTTTAAGAAAAAAAACTGCCTCAATAAATCGATAACCACCTTTTTGAATTTTAACTGCCTTAATAAACTTAATTAGAGATAAACAGACAATCTTACCTTTTCGAAATGACAGATTTAAGTAAATAAGAAAACTTACAGTCGTGTCGATTGGTATTCTCAGTCTACACCCTTTTGAGTCTGATACTCTGTCAGACTCGAAGATTGTGAGTCTGAGCTTCAACATTCTTCAAGAGATAAAATATTGAGTCTTGAGCGAATAGACTCAAATAAGCTTTTCTCAAGTGGCTTTGTGAAGATGTCTGCCAGTTGATTCTTTGAGTCTATGAACTGTATCAAGACTTCTTTGTTCTGTACATGATCTCTTAAAAAATGATGTCGAATCTCAATATGCTTTGCTCTTGAATGTAGAATAGGATTCTTTGTGAGATTAATTGCGCTGGTATTATCACATCTGATCTCTGTGCAAGAGTCTTTAATGCCAAAGTCTTGTAGTTGTTGTTTTATCCATAGTATTTGTGAACAGCAACTTCCAAGCGCTATGTATTACGCCTGGCTGTTGAGAGAGCCCACAGGTACTTTGTTTTCTTGAAAACCAAGATACAGCCACTTTTCCAAGCAATTGACAAGTACACCTCAAGTACTTTTTCTTTCAACTCTACAACCACGCAAGATCTGCGTCGAATAGCCAAGAAGGGTAAAGTCTCCTTCTTTGGGATACCAAAGACCAATCTTAGCAGTAGAAGCAACATATTTAATGATACGTTTAGCAGCACTTAAATGAGATTCCTTAGGATCAGATTGAAATCTAGCACATATGCAAACACTAAATAATATGTCAGGTCTGGATGCAGTAAGATAAAGAAGTGATCCAATGATACTCCTGTATAATTTTTGATTGACTTTCTTCCCTGCTTCATCTTTGTCTATCTTCAAAGAACTTGACATTGGTATGTCAGTCTTCTTGCAGTTTTCCAGACCGAACTTTTTAACAAGTTCTTTTGCATATTTCTCTTGATGAATAAATATCCCTTCTTTTAGTTGTTTCACTTGTAGACCAAGGAAAAAGGACAGTTCACCCATCATGCTCATCTCGAATTCATCCTGCATAGTCTTAGAAAATTTCTTGCACAAAGACTCATTAGTTGATCCGAATATAATGTCATCAACATAAATCTGAACAAGTAGAAAGCTTTTACCTTCCCTTTTAATAAATAGAGTAGTGTCTACCTTTCCTTTAGAAAAACCATTTTGAATTAAGAAATTACTTAGCCTTTCATACCAAGCTCGAGGAGCTTGTTTCAAAACCATATAGAGCTTTCTTCGATCGAACACGTGTCGGTTTCTTTGAGTCTTCAAAACCGGGAGGTTGTTCCACGTAGACTTCTTCTTGAATAAATCCATTCGGGAATGCGCTTTTGACATCCATTTGAAATAACCTGAAATTCTTGTAACAAGCAAAAGCAAGTAGTAATCGATTGCTTCTAACCTTGCTACTGGAGCATAGGTCTCATCATAGTCTATCCCTTTTTCTTGTGTGTATCCTTTAGCCACGAGTCTTGCTTTGTTTCTCGTTACTTTGCCTTTTTCATCAACTTTGTTCTGAATACCCATTTAGCTCCAACAACGATTTGCCTTTTGGTTTAGGAGTCGGTTCCCATACATCGTTAATGCTGAATTGTCTGAGTTCTTCTTGCATTGCTTCAATCCAGCTTTCATCAGTTAAAGCTTCTTCAATATTTTTGGGTTCCATCTCAGAAATAAGAGCAACAGCACTAGACTCTTCTAGCCTTTTGGATCTTGTTCGAATTCCCTCATTAATGTTTCCAATAATGAGTTCTTCAGGATGACTAGACTTGTGCTTCCGATTCTTGGACGATCGATAGATTGTTGACCTCTTTCTTGAGAAGATTCTTCATCGGTAGCTTGTTGTTCGATTCTGAATTTTTAACGGCTTCAATGGAGCGGTTCAGTGGAACAGTTCTGAATCTTCATTACGAATTTGCTGAACTTGTGGAGATTCTTGAAATTTGACATTCATTGATTCTTCCACGATCCGAGTCTTCTTGTTGAAAACTCTGTAGGCTTTGCTTGAAGTTGAGTAACCAAGAAAGAATCCTTCATCTGATTTCTCTTGAAACTGTTTACCCGGTACACATGGTGTGCATAGATCGACTTTGAGTAATTTAAAATAGGCAATCCTCGAACAAGTTTCTTTGAAGAGATCTTGTTGATTTGCTTCATGTTGATATGGCCTAGCTTTTTATGCCATAGATCGGCTTCATCTTGTACGATATTAAGCCTTGTGATCTTTCTTGACTCACATCTAGAAGATAGATATTCCGTGTCTTCGTCCGGTAAAGATTGAGAAAAGTCTTTCTTTGATTCGAGCAAGTTTCTTCCTGGAAATTTATCTTGAAACCAGTATCACACAAGCGGCTTATGCTAAGCAAATTGTTGTTTAATCCCTCAACTAAGGAAACGTTTTTGATTGATAAGCTTCCAATCTTTACTGTTCCTTGACTAGTAATTCTTCCTTTGTTGTTTCCACCAAAAGAAACTTTTCCTCCATTTATCCGAACAAGACTTATGAAGCAACTTAAGTCTCCTGTCATATGTCTTGAGCAGCCACTATCAAGATACCATTTAATCTTCCTTTTGATAGTAACCTGCAAATATCATTAGTTCAAGCCTTTTTTGGTACCCATATCATCTTGGGTCCAGAAGTGTTAGAACAGTAGGCAGTCTTAGCCCAACTCTTTTTAACAGGTCTCCAAACCAAAGGACATTCTTTCTCAAAATGTTCGAGCTTTTACACTTGGAACATTTCAAGGCATTTACGCCAACGGGTTTTACAAAGACTTTAAAAATGATTCTTATAGACACTTCGGTTGGTCTCATCGATTCTTTCCTTTACCTTTGGAAAATCAATTAGTGGAATAGTTTCAGAAGTCATACCAAGACCTAACTTATCAAAGTATGGTCTTTGTATTGAGAGAATCTTATCCAACTTTTCAGAACCATTGGAAAATCTTTTTGATATATTAGTAATATCATTTTTCAAAAGACTATTTTCATTTGAAATAGAGTCTGAGTTGTCTTTCATAACAGCAAAATCCTTTTCCAACTTATCAAACTTTTCTTTCATAAGTTTTTCCTGTTGCTTCAATGTAGAATTTTCCCTTTTCAATTCGGAGATCCTCTTAAGAGGTTTTCGAGACTAAGACAAAGTTCATCAATATATTTAGCAACTTTGACGGGAATTTTAGATTACGACCTCAAGTTCCCACTTTCGAGTCTATGTCTGAATCAAGATCGAGTCTCGGTCGATTTTGCCATTAAGCGAGATATTGGCATAATCATCATCACTTTCTTCACATTCAGTATCACTCCAAGTCTCTGCTTTGAGTGCTTTTATGTATTTCTCAGTCTTTCCTTTTCTCTTCTTTAACGAGAGGACGGTTAGATTACGATGTGTCCCTTTTTCTTGCATTCAAAGCAAGTCACTTCTTTGTTAGAATCATCTTCCTCTGTTGACTTGTTACAAACCTTTGTGAACTTTGTTTCTTCCAATTGAATTTCCTCCCTTTTACGTTCAACTTTTCTGAATCTTTTTATCATGAGTGCCAATTCTTCATCATCTAGATCTTCTTGAGCACGTAGCATCAGAATAGTCATTAGACTTTAAGGCAATAGATTTCTTACCTTTTGAATCTTCCTCTTCATTTGTCTGTTCCACTTCATAAGATTGAAGAGTTCCAACCAGTTCGTCTACAGAGAGTGGAGCAATCCTCTGTGTCTCTCTTATTGAGGTTTTTATATGATTCCAGTCTTTAAAGAGTCCTCGTAGGAGTTTGTTGACCTTCATATGTCCGAGATTGGGTGTCCACGATATTCAAGACCATTCACAATTTCAGTAAAGCGACTAAACATGTCGGTTATTGATTCTCCGATCTCATCTTAAAGACTTCATATTGTCCCAAGAGAATATTGATCCTCGTTTCTTTCACACGATCGGTCCCTTCATAGGTAATGTGAAGCATATCCCAGACTTCTTTGCTGTATCACAAGAAGATATCTGTTATACTCGGTAGGAGATAAAGCACAATATAAGGAGTAAATAGCTTTGGCGTCAAGAGTCTGTCTCTTGGTGATTTCTTCTTGAGTCAGTAGAGTAGGATCAGCAACTTCTTTTCCTCTCTCTGATCCTGATGCAGCAGGAATGATTCCTTTATCAACCACTTCCCATTCCAAAGGATCTTTTGATCTTAGGAATGCTTTCATCTTGTTTTTCCATATCTTTGTAGTCTTTTCCATCAAAGTATGGAGGTCTGGTATTGCTTTGACCTTCAACCAACCCTGTAGGCAACATACTAGCCATAGATCTTTTACTCAGAAGTAAAGACACTTCTTAATAATGAGTACACAGGCTCTGATACCAATTGTTAGGACTAGAATTAGCACCTAGAGGGGGCTGAATAGGTGATTAAGACAATTTCAAATTATTTAAATAGAACGAGAGATTAATCAATTAAAACTTGACAATCACAGCAAACGAAAGCAATGAAAGATAAAAGGATTAGGGATAGAGAATCAAGACTCCAGATTTATAGTGGTTCGGCTTAATTCAAGCCTACGTCCACTCTCCCGCACGGACAGCCCTTCTGGCTGGATTTCACTATGAATCAAATGAGTGATTACGGTCTCACGCTCTTGAGTCCACGGTGTAGAAACTCTACTACACTTCCTCAAGGTCTCACTACGGTATGATCTCTCTTTTGATTACATATAACACTCGAAGAATAAGATCACAAAATATAAATGGAGATTCGAGACTTTGGAATTCTTCTATCCGGCACCCTTCAACAACTGGAGTGTCTCTCTTATATACTTCTTTATGCCTTCATTACCGTTGGCACCTTCCAAAGAAGTTATTCCAATCAACGTTGGACATAATCAATTAGAGAGATCTCGAGCTCTTTAAGGTAAGTGTAGATAGCCCATCAATCCTGTTCGCCCATACAATCAGGATCTAAGTTTCCATAAGTAAATCCTTCCAAATATAATCTGCGAGTCTTTAGAGAATCTATATATATTCGAATAAGGAAATAAGATCTTCTAGTGTTGAATCCAGTAGAAATATATTCCGTAGCCGTTGGAATCACATAAGATCGGAATAGAAGCTTTGATCTTATCGGTCTGAAAACTGTCCATGAGGATAGACTTTGAATACTTGAGTCTTGCTATCGTCAGACTTTGCCAGTAGAGTCTATAAGTCTTAAGACTTTGATCTTCAGACTTTGTCAGTAGAATCTGTAAGTCATCAGACTAGACTGAAGAAAATGTTTTGTCAACTTCAAAATACCTGAAGAGAATTTATCCAACAATTTCCATTCAATCAATCAATTCACAACACCAGATCAAAGCAATAATCAATCGATCTAGTCGATTACATGTCAGTCGGACCATTTCTAGGTCATTTATTCCATCCCATATAACCTCCAATAGTATACTCAGTCACAGAGCCATAATCATGCTCTCAGGCGTCAACTTCGCCAATGTGACGTATACACTAGACGATTGCGTGTGTTCTTTAAGACGCCGTTTTCACCAGTGATATCCCAAATCACTGAACTACACATGCCTCTAATGATGTGCTCAATAGAAAATTGCGTGCATTCTTTAAGGCGCCGTTTTCGCCAGTGATGTTCTTAATCACCGAACCACACATGCCTATGACGATGTGTTTAATAGACAATTGCGTGCGTTCTTTAAGGCGCCGTTTTCGCCAGTGATGTCCTTAATCACAAAACCACACATCCCTATAACAATATGAGTACTAGACCGATACGTGCGTTCTTTAAGGCGCTGTTTTCGCCAGTGATATCCTTAATCACCAAACCACGTAGGCCCATAAACACTATACATGATCGGTTATAGCCCAGAGTATTTCTAATTCACTCTCATGATTCCATCCACTTTACAACTCATCAAAGCATTATAAATGCTAAATAAACATACTCGGTCATCTACCAATCAATCATTCAATTTCATTCAATTCCAATCAATTAAGGAACAATTCCTCAAATTGCATAATCAATTCAATTCAGCACAACGTAGAGCTCAAATAAATAAACAGTCTGCACCACGACAATCAGCACGAAATTCTGGTCACCGACCATCTCGGTTAATTTCCAGAAAAATAAATAATTAAATAATTAATTTCGAAAATTAAATAAATAAATACAATAAATTCAATTTAGCACCATATAAAACTCAATTAAATAAACGGACTACACCATGATCATCAACATAAAATTCCGGTCCTTGGCCATCCCAGGTTGAATTTCTGGAAAATAAATAATTAAATAATCAATTTCGAAAATTAATATTTAATTATTAAAAATTCCACTTAGGCCCGAATTGCCAAATTGAAGCCCGATAAGGGTAGGAAAAAATCCCAAGAAGCATCCAATAAATACTATAGGCAATTCTCTAGTTAATTACACAAGTCATCTCACTAATTGTTAGGACTATAATTAGCACCTAGAGGGGGGGTGAATAGGTGATTAAAGCAATTTCAACAATTTAATCTGAATGAGAGATTAAAGAATTAAAACCAACAATCGCAGCAAATGAAAGTAATGAAAGATAAAAGGATTAGGGATAGAGAATCAAGACTCAGATTTATAGTGGTTCGGCTTAGTCAAGCCTACGTCCACTCTCCCGCACGGACAACCCTTACATTTGGATTTCACTAAGAATCAAAAAGAGTGATTACGGTCTCACGCTCTTGAGTCCACAGTGTAGAAGCTCTACTACACTTTCTCAAGGTCTCACCACAGTATGATCTCTCTTTTGATTACATATAACACTCCAAGAATAAGATCACAAAATAGAATTGGAGATTCAGACTCTGGAATTCTTCTATCGGCACCCTTCAACAACTGGAGCGTCTCTCTTATATACTTCTTCATGCCTTCATTACCGTTGGCACCTTCCAAAGAAGTTCTTCCAATCAACCTGTTGGACAGAATCAATTAGAGAGATCTCGAGCTCTTTAAGGTAAGTGTTGATAGCCCATCAATCCTGTTCGCCCATACAATCAGGATCTCGGTTTCCATAAGTAGATCCTTCCAAATATAAGTTGCGAATCTTTAGTGAATCTAGATATATTCGAATACGAAAATAAGATATTCTAGTGTTGAATCCAGTAGAACTATATTCCTTAGCCGTTGGAGTAAAAAACCATATTAGATCAGAATAGAAGTTTTTATCTTGTTGGTCTGGAAACTGTCCATGAGAATAGACTTTGAAACTTGAGTATTGCTAGAGTCAGACTTTGCCAGTAGAGTCTGTAAGTCTTCACTTTGATTTTCAGACTTTGCCAGTAGAGTCTGTAAGTCTTCAGATTAGACTGAGGAAAATGTTTTGTCAACTTCAAAATACCTGAAGAGAATTTATCCAACAATCTCCCCCTTTTTGATGGTGACAAAACTTTCCTGCAGATTTGAATATTATTGCCCTGCAATACAACTTTTAAGCAAGCATTGATATCTCATAAAAGATTAGAATAAAAATAGTAGAAATTATCCTGTACACAGATGTCCTATACACAGACTTTCCCTGTACACAGATCTGCATCCGCAGAAACCTCATTAGTCATGTGCAGACATTACTATCTTTATCTAATTTTAATAGCTTAAAGTAATGCAATAATGATCACACATTCAAAAACTCAAGATAAAGTCAAAATATCAATCACAATAAAAAATGTTTAAAAAGTGAAGATAGTTTGGTTTGGAGTGAGGATAGAGGATAGAGTGAAAGTCTTGAAATCTGCAAAGTCTTCTCCCCCTTTTTGTCAGCATTGAAAAAGAAATCAAGGAGCACGAGGAATGCGAACAAGTTGAAAGTCTTCCATAGACTTGACAGTTCTTTCTAGCTTCCTCAAATCTTCCTGTAGTTGAGCAAGAGCAGTGCCTTTGGCAGTGGCCTGAACCTGACACTGAACCTCTTTAAGCTGATCATGCATAGTGATGAACATTGCATGATTCTCATTCTGTAGAGTCTGAAATTCATATCCCATAGCATAGATTTGGCCTTTGAGCTCCAAGATGATGTCAAGCAATCTTCCAAAATCTCCTGAATTGTCAGTCTGTGTGCTTGCGTCAACTCGGTCTGATGGTGGAGTCAAGCCAGTGTGACTATCAGCAGGAAGATCAATATTTGGAGATGATGCCTCTCCCTCAGGAAACTGAGCAGCATGAACATCTTCTGCATCAGGAGGCGATCGACTAACACCTGCACTTGTAAAAGTCAGTAGAAGAGGAGTACATTCTCTTTGGGCATCTCCCCCTGTTTCAATGTCTTCTGGAGGAGAAAAGTACTCTTCTTTCTGAGGAGTTTCCTCAGTGACAGGATGTCTTTGATCCTTCTTTTCTGCTGGAGAATCTGTCTTTGCTGGTTCTTCCTCTTGTTCTTCTTTTTCTTCTTCCTCTTTTTCTTTTTCTTCTTTCTCTTCCTCTTCCTCTTCTTCTTCTTTCTCTTCCTCTTTCTCTTCCTCTTTTTCTTCTGCTTTCTCTTCTTCGTCCTGTTCTTTCTCTTCCTTTTCTTTCTGTAAGGATCCCTTTCCCTGAAGTCCTTTCCCTGTGTCTTCTGCAAAATGTTGTTCTGGAACAGCTGAAATTGGAGCAGAAAACTGAGAGACAAGAGCAGAGATAGGCAGAGCATCCTCATCATCTTCATCTTCCAAGATGATTGCCCTTCTCTTCTTGATAGGACCAGTCACAGGTTCCTTTCCTTTCCTTTTTGCCGCAGATGAGTCTGGTCTGGACTTAACAGGAGTCTTCTCCTTGAACTGTTCCAACTTTTTGTTGAGTTCTTTCAGACGCATGTTTGTTATCATCCTCAGTCCGATGACCATTTGATCAATAGCCTTCACAGAGAGAATGTGAGGAGGCTGAATGTTCAAGTGTCTGAAAAGACGAGTGATGAGAGCAGCATAAGGGAGTTTTCCCTTGTCCTTTGCCATGGACCTGTACATGTGAAACATGATAGTGTGTGGCAGAGAAAAATTAAGACCAATCTTGATTGCATACATCAGCTTAGCCTCTGAGATGGATACATCTGTCTTTGATGTTGATTTTGGTCTAAGATAGTTGATCACAATCTTGTGAAGCAGAGTGTTTGTTGCATTCATTCTGGAGTAGGAGAGACGACCTTCAGCAATTCGGTCTCTCGCAAGTTCTAGAGTGGCATGACTTACAGACACAGAAATTGATTGGAAAGCATCTCTTTCCACACCAATTACATCCGCCAGAGTGTCTGTATCAACAATATATTCCCTATCTCTCACGCTAAATGAAAAGCTGTTCGCATCAAGGAAACTGAGATTGGAGTAAAAATATGCGGTTAATTCAGAATAAGCCACATCACATTCAGTGCAGAACTTGTGAAGTTGAAGCTTCTCAAACTTCTCTCTCAGATTAATGTTTAATAAATCCAGAAAATCAAAGTCCACCGTCCATGGATTCATCACCCCACGCTTCAACAGTTTCTCATACATCTTCATGTGTCCGTCTGATCGAAACAGTTCATCCTTCTTTCCTCAAAGGTTTGTAGCCACACCCATCCAAGGTTTAAAATGTAAAAACATTTTCTCATCATCATCCTTTCCCTCAGGTTGATTTACACTACCAAACCTAGGGTCACTGGGAAAGTTTGCAAAAACTTTTGCTGCCGTTCCAGCAGGAACAACGCCTGATCTCTCCATCACAGTGAGAAAGTGCGTTTCATTTTTATAACCTTTTTCTTTCAGAAATTCATCAATAAAGGTTATAGCAGAACCACCTTCCTTCAATGCAGAGTAAAGCCTATAAACAAAAGCAGGCTTGAGTGATCTTACGGGTTCAACATTTTCAAGAACTTCTTCTGCATGCTGAGGGCGACGATCATGAGGTCTAGTTGAGGAGGAGCGCTGCTGAGATCATTGAGGAGTCTGTTCTGTTGGAGGGTCACTTTCTTCTGTGAGATCGAAGTGCGTAGGCCCCTCACCAGAGCCCTGTGGTCCCCTGTTTGCTAACCTTGAAGATTTCCTTTGGTAAGACATTGTCGCTTTCTTGGAGAAACTTTCACACTTGTGTCGCAAGAAAGTCAAAAACTTGAGAGGTAGAAAATTTTTGATTGAAAAGATTCAGAGGAGTGAAAAGGCTTTTGAACTAGGGTTTCTAGGTAAAGTGAAAAAACGAAGGAGAAGGAGAATATAAGAGATAACTGATACGGGGTAATCCAAGCGTCGCAAATTTGGAAATATTAAGGATTTCCTTTTTAAAAAATAACTGCCTTAATAAATCGATAACCACCCCTTTTTGAATTTAACTGCCTTAATAAACTCAATTAGAGATAAACAAGCAATCTTACATTTTCGAAATAACAGTTTAAGTAAATAAATGAACTTACAGTCGTGTCGATTGGTATTCTCAGTTTACAACCTTTTGAGTCTGATACTTTGTCAGACTTTAAATTCTGAGTCTGAGCTTCAACATTCTTCAAGAGATAAAATATTGAGTCTTGAGCGAATAGACTCAAATAAGCTTTTCTCAAGTGGCTTTGTGAAGATGTCTGCCAGTTGATTCTTTGAGTCTATGAACTGTATCAAGACTTCTTTGTTCTGTACATGATCTCTTATATAATGATGTCGGATCTCAATATATTTTGCTCTTGAATGTAGGATAGGATTCTTTGTAAGATTAATTGCGCTGGTATTGTCACATTTGATTTCTGTGCAAGAATCTTCAATGCCAAAGTCTTGTAGTTGTTGTTTTATCCATAGTATTTGAGAATAGCAACTTCCAAGGGCTACGTATTCTGCTTCTGGTGTTGAAAGAGCCACCGTACTTTGTTTTCTTGAAAACCAAGATACTGCCCTGTTTCCAAGCAATTGACAAGTACCTGAAGTGCTTTTTCTTTCAACTCTACAACCTCCGCAAGATCTGCGTCGAATAACCAAGAAGAGTAAAGTCTCATTCTTTGGGATACCATAGACCAATCTTAGCAGTAGTAGCAACATATTTAATAATACGTTTAGCAGCACTTAAATGAGATTCTTTAGGATCAGATTGAAATCTAGCGCATATGCAAACACTAAATAATATGTCGTCCGGATGCGGTAAGATAAAGAAGTGAACCAATGATACTCTGTATAACTTTTGGTCGATTTTCTTCCCTGCTTCGTCTTTGTCTATCTTCAAGGAACTTGACATTGGTATGTCAGTCTTTTTGCAGTTTTCCAAACCGAACTTTTTAACCAGTTCTTTTGCATATTTCTCTTGATGAATAAATATTCCTTCCTTTAGTTGTTTCACTTGTAGACCAAGGAAAAAGGATAGTTCGCCCATCATGCTGATCTCAAATTCATCCAGCATAGACTTAGAAAATTTCTTGCACAAAGTCTCATTAGTTGATCCGAATATAATGTCATCAACATAAATCTGAACAAGTAAAAAACTTTTACCTTCCTTTTTAATAAATAAAGTAGTGTCTACCTTTCCTTTAGAAAAGCCATTTTGAATTAAGAAATTACTTAGCCTTTCATACCAAGCTCGAGGAGCTTGTTTCAATCCATATAAAGCTTTCTTCGGTCTGAACACTGAGGCTGGTTTCTTTGAGTCTTCAAAACCAGGAGGTTGTTCCACGTAGACTTCTTCTTGAATAAATCCATTCAGGAAAGCGCTTTTGACATCCATTTGAAATAACCTGAAATTCTTATAACAAGCAAAAAGCAAGTAGTAATCTGATTGCTTCTAACCTTGCTCTTTGGAGCATAGGTCTCATCATAGTCTATCCCTTCTTCTTGTGTGTATCCTTTAGCCACGAGTCTTGCTTTGTTTCTTGTTACTTTGCCTTTTTCATCAACTTTGTTCCTGAATACCCATTTAGCTCCAATAACTGATTTGCCTTTTGGTTTAGGAGTCAATTCCCATATGTCGTTAATTCTGAATTGTCTGAGCTCTTCTTGCATTGCTTCAATCCAGCTTTCATCAGCTAAAGCTTCTTCAATATTTTTGGGTTCTATCTCAGAAATAAGAGCAACAACACTAGACTCTTCTCGCCTTTTGGATCTTGTTCGAATTCCCTCATTAATGTCTCCAATAATGAGTTCTTCAGGATGACTAGACTTGTGCTTCCAGTTTCTGGACAGTTTGATAGATTGCAGATCTTTTTCTTGAGTAGATTCTTCATTAGTAGCTTGTTGTACTGATTCTGAATTTTTAACTGCTTCAATGGAGGTAGATCTAGCGAGTGCTGGAACAGTTCTCGAATCTTCGATCTAAACTTGCTGAATTTGTGGAGAGTCTTGAAATTTGACATTCATTGATTCTTCCACAGTCTGAGTCTTCTTGTTGAATACTCTGTAGGCTTTGCTTGCAGTTGAGTAACCAAGAAAGAATCCTTCATCTGATTTTTCTCCATGGTCTGTTCGAATGCTTGAGATAGTGTGACCTTTCTCATTCTGCACTTTCTTAGCAAACTTTGAAAAGAGAGAAAGTCTCGACTTACTTGAAAGAAAGTAGACCCAAGTAAATCGTGAATAATCATCCACTATTACTAGACAGAACCTTTTTCCACTAATGCTTTGCGTTCGGTAGGTCCAAACAAATCCATATGCGAAGGCTGCAGTACATGATTAGTGGAAACTTTATTTATTGATTTGTAAGAGTTTCCAACCTGTTTACTCAGTACGCATGGTGTGCATAGATCAGACTTTGAGTAATTTAGAATAGGCAATCCTCGAACAAGATTCTTGGTAGAGATCTTGTTGATTTGCTTCATATTGATATGGCCTAGCTTTTTGTGCCATAGATTAGCTTCATCTTGTACTGATATTAAGCACTGTGATCTTTCATGATTCACATCCAGAAGATAGATATTCCCATGTCTTCGTCCAGTAAAAGATTGAGTAAAGTCTTTACTGATTCCAAAGCACGTTTCTTCCTGGAAATTGATCTTGAAACCAGTATCACACAACTGGCTTATGCTAAGCAAGTTGTATTTTAATCCTTCAACTAAGGAAACATTTTTGATTGACAAGCTTCCAATCTTTACTGTTCCTCGACCAGTAATTCGTCCCTTGTTGTTACCACCAAAAGAAACTT
This sequence comes from Eucalyptus marginata, assembly GCA_014182565.1. Lineage (NCBI taxonomy): Eukaryota > Viridiplantae > Streptophyta > Magnoliopsida > Myrtales > Myrtaceae > Eucalyptus > Eucalyptus marginata. Next base: position 24,079,547 of record CM024589.1, read on the forward strand.
TTCCTCCGTCTATCTGGACAAGTTTTATGAAGCAACTTGAGTCTCCAGTCATGTGTCTTGAGCAGCCACTATCAAGATACCATTTAATCTTCCTTTTGATAGTAACCTGCAAATATCATAAATTCAAGCTTTCTTTGGTACCCATATCATCTTGGGTCCAGAAGTGTTAGAACAATAGACAGTCTTAGCCCAGCTCTTTTTAACGGGTCTTCAAACCAAAGGACATTCTTTCTTAAAATGTTCTGAGCTTTTACACTTGGAACATTTCAAGGCATTTCTGCCAATAGGTTTTACAAAGACTTTCCGGAAATGATTCTTATAAACAACTCTGGCTGGTCTCTGTCTGATTCTTTCCTTTACCTTTGGAAAATCAATTAGTGGAATAGTTTCAGAAGTCATACCAAGACCTAACTTATCAAAGTATGGTCTTTGTATTGAAGAATCTTATCCAACTTTTCAGAACCATTTGAAAATCTTTTTGATATATTAGTAATATCATTTTTCAAAAGATTATTTTCATTTGAAATAGAGTCGAGTTTTCTTTCATAACAAAGAAAAGTCCTTTTCCAACTTATCAAACTTTTCTTTCATAAGTTTTTCCTGTTGCTTCAATGTAGAATTTTCCCTTTTCAATTCGGAGATCCTCTTAAGAGAGGTTTTTAGACTAAGACAAAGTTCATCAATATATTTAGAAACCTTTACAGGAATTTTTTGGTTACCGACCTCGAGTTCACTGGGTCAGTGCGTATGCCGAATCAAGATCTGAGTCCAGTCGATTTTGCCATTAAACAGATATTGGCATAATCATCATCACTTTCTTCACATTCAGTATCACTCCAAGTCTCTGCTTTGAGTGCCTTCCTGTATTTCTCAGTCTTTCATTTTCTCTTCTTTAACAGAGGACAGTTGGATCTGATGTGTCCCTTTTTCTTGCATTCAAAGCAAGTCACTTCTTTGTTAGAATCATCTTCCTCGGTTGATTTGTTCTGAAACCTTTGTGAACTTTGTTTCTTCCAATTGAATTTCCTTCCTTCTTTGTTCAACTTTCGAATCTCTTTATCATGAGTGCCGTTCTTCATCGCTAGATCTTCTTGAGTCGTAGCATCAGAATAGTCATTAGACTTTAAGGCAATAGATTTCTTACCTTTTGAATCTTCCTCTTCGTTGGTCTGTTCCACTTCATAAGATTGAAGAGTCCCAACCAGTTCGTCTACAGAGAGTGGAGCAATCCTCTGCGTCTCTCTTATTGAGGTCTTAATGTGATTCTAGTCTTTAGAGAGTCCTCGTAGGAGTTTGTTGACCTTCATGTGTCCCGAGATTGAATGTCCCCGATATTCAAGACCATTCACAATTTCGAAACGACTAAACATGTCGGTTATTGATTCTCGATCTCATCTTAAAGACTTCATATTGTCCCAAAAGAATATTGATTCTTGTTTCTTTCACTCGATCGGTCCCTTCATAGGTAATGTGAAGCCTATCCCGGACTTCTTTTCTGTATCACAAGAAGATATTATGTTATACTCGGTAGGGGATAAAGCACAATATAAAGAGTAAATGGCTTTAGCTTCAAGAGTCTGTCTCTTGGTGATTTCTTCTTGAGTCAGCAGAGTGGGATCAGCAACTTCTTTTCCTCTCTTTGATTGTGATGCAGCACCAGGAATGATTCCTTTATCAACCACTTCCCATTCCAAAGGATCTTTCGATCTTAGGAATGCTTTCATCTTGTTTTTCCATATGCTGTAGTCTTTTCCATCAAAGTATGGAGGTCTGGTATTGCTTTGACCTTCAACCAACCCTGTAGGCAACATATTAGCCATAGATCTTTTACTTAGAAGTAAAGATACTTCTTATGAACGAGTACACAAGCTCTGATACCAATTGTTAGGACTAGAATTAGCACCTAGAGGGGGATGAATAGGTGATTAAAGCAATTTCAACAATTTAATCCGAATGAGAGATTAAAGAATTAAAACCAACAATCGCAGCAAATGAAAGTAATGAAAGATAAAAGGATTAGGGATGGAGAATCAAGACTCCATATTTATAGTGGTTCGGCTTAGTCCAAGCCTACGTCCACTCTCCCGCACGGACAACCCTTCTGGCTAGATTTCACTAAGAATCAAAAAGAGTGATTACAGTCTCACGCTCTTGAGTCCACAGTGTAGAAGCTCTACTACACTTTCTCAAGGTCTCACCACAGTATGATCTCTCTTTTGATTACATATAACACTCGAAGAATAAGATCACAAAATAGAATTGGAGATTCAGACTTTGGAATTCTTCTATCCGGCACCCTTCAACAACTGGAGCGTCTCTCTTATATACTTCTTCATGCCTTCATTACCGTTGGCACCTTCCAAAGAAGTTCTTCCAATCAACCCGTTGGATAGAATCAATTAGAGAGATCTTGAGCTCTTTAAGGTAAGTGTTGATAGCCCATCAATCCTGTTCGCCTATACAATCAGGATCTCGGTTTTCATAAGTAGATCCTTCCAAATATAAGTTGCGAATCTTTAGTAAATCTAGATATATTCGAATACGAAAATAAGATCTTCTAGTGTTGAATCCAGTAGAAATATATTCCTTAGCCGTTGGAGTAAAAAACCATATTAGATCAGAATAGAAGTTTTTATCTTGTTGGTCTGGAAACTATCCATGAGAATAGACTTTGAAACTTGAGTATTGCTAGAGTCGGACTTTGCCAGTAGAGTGTAAGTCTTCAGACTTTGATCTTGAGACTTTGCCAGTAGAGTCTGTAAGTCTTCAGATTAGACTGAGGAAAATGTTTTGTCAACTTCAAAATACCTGAAGAGAATTTATCCAACACTAATATGCAATGCAATTAACTAATATGCAATGCAATTTACTAATAATCACTAATCCATTCTAATTTAACAACCTAATTACACTTAACTAATATTAATCAACCTTTAGGTATAATTAGCAAACTAAGAAGGCATTAGTGAGCAAAACTCACTCAAAACGACGTGATCGACGTGAGGATCGAGTTTCCTCAAAGCGGGCCGAGCATCCGGGCTCGGGAAGATGGCCAAAACGGGCCAAACCCTCGCTGCAATGCCCATTTTCTGCCCTCTTTGTTCGCTACTGGTTGAGGGCAGATCCGGCGCTAAGGTGGTGAGGCAAGGCCAGCGGAGGGCGAGGGGGCTCCAGCGGGTCAAGGTGGCGGCGCACGGTGGCTAGAGGTGGCCAAACCGTGGCCTGTGCTAGCCAAAATAGAGCTGAATAGAGGCGGTTGGGAGCTAGGGTCGCATGGCGAGGCAGTGAGGGGCGTAGCCAAGCATGGCTGCACACGTGCTCGCATGAGGATGGGTGACCGATGACGACGGCAGCTCCGGTCCAGCGACACCGGCTGCTGCTTCTGCTCCGGCATCCTCCCAGATCTGGGACCTTAAGCAGCAGACGGAGGTGGAGGAGAGAAGGCTTCGACGGTGGCTGAGGAGGGTGAGGGAGAGGTGGAGGCGAACGGTGAGCGACGGAGCGGCGGAACACGCGAGTGACGCGTGGGCGAGAATGGCGTGCGACGTGAGGCGGGGCGGAGCAAGGACGGCAAGCTGCTGTCTCTGTTTTCTACAGTCTTCGAACCGGTCGAGAGGGTGAGGAAGAGAGATGTCGAGAGAGAAGGAGAAGGATGAGAGAGAAATGGAGTTTGAAAAGTCAAAAAGGTGAAAATGGGGGAGGCAAAGTGAGATGCAAGGCATTCGGTGGAAAGGGGGGCATTTCGCACGAGGGGGAAAAGGAGAGAGGGAGAGAGAGAGAGAAAAAAAAAGAAAAAGAAAAAGAAAGAAAGAAGGAAAGAGAAACTTGTGGGAAAATTAGGTGTTTGGCCAAATGGGGTAAAAAGAAATGGGAATGAATTCAAAAGAAAAGAATTTTCTCAAATAGAAAATTCTTATTTCATTTTCTTTTGAATAAGCTCATAGATTCCCAAAAGAAATTTCAGATTAGAGTACTCGGTCCCCACTTGCATTTTTGCATCCAATTTCCCTCTTGAATTTCTCTCACTAACTCTCAAAAATCAATTGATGTCTCACTTATCAAATTGATTATTTTTCCTCATCCAAGAACCCCTTATGCTTCTCAATTTCACAATCCCCAGCTTCAATTGAACGAAAACGGCCCTAAACCGACTTTTCGGTTGTCGAAAAAATCTTCTAAGACGAGTTGACGTTCCTAAAATTTATTACGACATGACAGGATCTTCAATTTCTGAAATCGGACTTAGATTGGCAATTAATTTCACTCGGATGCATTTTTTAGCGTGACCTAGGCTACTAAGTAGTTTTCAGAACTTTTTAGGACAAATGACCCATGGTCGATTTTCTTCGAGCCACGATGAACCCACTTGACACATTGGCGACTCTCGGTTGTCGTGAAATTCTCGAGGATTCAAATACGGACACAGGGTACCAAAATGATAATAAAATCAAATTAGTGCCGGTCGATGATAATTTTCCAATTTAGTGGAGTCACCCACGATCGGTCATTCATCTCAGTCGAACCGACCTATCTCTGATCTTAATTCGATTTTTAACTGTGCCGTAATGATCTTTAAAGACGAGCACGGTCGAGAAGTCGATTCATGGTCGAATTCTCAGTCTATCTGCCTTAAAGTCCTTAATAACTTACCCAGCTAGTCTAGTTATCTCGTGAGTGGCCAACTCAAAGAAAAACACTGCAATCGCGCCGATGAAATGCCCAATTTATCTAATCGAAATCAGAACCCAAAAATATGGATGTCACAATGGTGATACCTAGCCGGTTTATGTTGCGCACCAGCATAACGTCGAGATTGACATGCTTTGTGGCACATGTTTTGCTTAGAAAAAATGGATAAAGTGGAAGGGAACTTTTAGATAGTAAGCACACTAAAGATGCTAACAAATGCTAGGTTTTGTGGTAAGGCTGAGTTGGTTGAGACTTGAGAGTACTGGTCTCACCTTATGGAGTGCTTTTAATATCAGTAGAGAACAATCATGATTTGTGAGTACTGAAATAAAGGAATTAACGCTTGGTTAGCAAAAAAGTGAATCGTTGATACCTATTATGCAATATGAGTGATTTAGTTATTTCCTTCATGAAGAATTGGAGGTGTTTTTTTGGTTACTTCCGAACTGAAGTGGAGAGGCTTCAAGTCTTGAGTCACTATGTGATTTGTGAACTATCTTTCTTCATTCTAGTATTTAGCCATTTATGTGTTAAATTTGTGCTGCGAGACAATTGATATTGGAGTAAACTTGTCGATATGGTCAAGCCACTATTTCGATGAAGACTAGGTTTAGCTGCATTGAGTTGTGCATTCTGCATTTTCTGGTGTGAGGAAAAAGCACCTTTGTGTCGTTGAAGACTAGATTTTATTTATTCTTTTAGCTGACTTATTGCAGCTTTCCTCATCTCTCTCTCTCTCTCTCTCTCTCTCTCTCTCTCTGCTAATAATGTGGTTACCGTTAAGTTATTAAATAAACCTATTTGATCTTTGTATCTATCATTGTTACATTTGCTAATAAAACGTTTTTGCACAAGCTCCTCCAAGATCATAGTGAAATGTTCTTTTACATGGATGTCCAGGCTTTGGCAAGACATATTGTTGGTGCTATAGCAATGCCTTGTTCTCTTCAATCCATATCAATAAAAGGGCGAGCTGTGGATAAGTACATTGGTACTTTTGAGCAAGCTGTAATAGGCTTCTTTTCAACTACACATATGTTTATTGAGTTCCACTGTGCAATCTTCTATTGAACTTTGTTATTTCCATACATTTCACAATTTTGTGCTTTCTTCTTTTGCTTTTGTATGCATTTAATAGAGGTCCCTTCATCTATGCCAGCAGTTGAAATATGATAACTAGCAGTAGCAATGAGGATCCTCTACATCCAAGATGTTCTAATTATATTATTTTAAACAACAGCAATGAGGATTCTCCCATAACCAATGAAGAGGCCAAGTTAAAATGCTTCTGGAGTTATCTCATGCATGAACGAGAGAATCCTCTATGAAGATTAAGATGTAAGATATTTGAAGTTTTTCTCTACTAAAATTTTGAAATTGGTGATCAAATGTCTACTAGATCATCTGTTCTACACATTGACAGCATTGATTTTGTGAACAAACTAGAGAAGTTTTGAATATTTGAGAGTAATGGCAATTATAAAATTATAGGTTCAGATATATTCTCAAAGGCAGCAGTTGTAGCACCTTGCCTTCTCTTTTTTCAAGAATTTGATTCCATTGTGCTGAAGAGAGGGCATGATAATACGGGGGTCACTAACCATGTCATCAATCAGTTAGTTTCTTGCATTCAATGGCACTTATAAAGTGGTCATGTGATAGTATGACTCACTAATGGTATGTTATTCATTGGTGCATTTTTTTTTATTGAATCAGATAGTGTTGAAGTTTTAGGCAGTGTGTTTGTGTCAGTGGGGACAAGGAAATAATTTCATTTTACATGGTAACAAAAAGTACTCTCTTTCCATAGCACACTAACTGTAAACTACTGTTGGAAATTGCATGCCCATTATGAATGCTTTGCTAAAAAAATTTCTATGAAGCATTTAATATGGAGACTTTTAATAACCTTCAAGGCAGACTATTAAATGCTAGACATGAATTTTCCTTGATTTGGAATTGTTTAACTTCGGATACACAGTATTGGATAAACTACATATGTATCAAAGAAGGTAACAAACGGTAGCATTGCTTGAATTACTTTTCAGTTGTTGAAGTAGCTTACAGGAAGTGTATTAAATTGGTCTTGAGCCTCTTCAATAGCATCAACGGATGTTGATCGTTTCAGTTTTGTGACATCAAGCATAGTGCGATTGCTTAGTTATATCATGACGTATTTGCTGCATGAGGTGCTCTTTTGTTTTCCTCAGGGATCATGGGTTCATCTATCTCCTAATAAGTCTAATTCACTTTTCTTTCTTGGGATCCTTCCATTTTATACTTGTCTAGTTATGTGCTTTTAGTTCTAATCGAGTTGCATTTGATGTGAAGCAGTAGACAGGACCAACTTGATGCTGCACTTCTGAGCTGGCAGGCTTGAAGACTTCTGCTCTGTGATTTTTCTCCTATACAGGACAGACTGGATACCTTTAAATTTTATCAAGGAAGGTACAAACATACAAAATTTGAAAACATTGGGTTTCCATAAGTGTGAATCACTAGAGAGCATGTTGGATGTGCCAAAATCTTGTGAACTCACCATACGCAAGTGCCCAAGGTTCAACAGGATGGATAAGTATTTATCATCTGATTGGCAAAGATTGTCGATGATAGTAAGTCTATAGCATCGAGCCGATTGGATAACATCTTTTTGCAGCCAATTTGCATGCACTTGAGTCTCCAAATACTTTGATTGATTAGAAGATTTAATTGACTGACTTGCCTTGTTCAATTCCTAAAATTGTCGATACCGAAACTACTTATGGGTTAAAAGGAAAGAATACAATCATTCCCTTTGATCCATAAATGATGTTTAAATGCTGTCAGGTATACTGACAAGGCATACAAAATTTGGTTTGACATGAGGTAGTTTCCACAATCGACTCACTCAATTTTCCTCTACATCATCTCACTTCAATGTTCATCTCCAAAAGAGAGTAAAATTACATTTTTCTTCTCTGTTTGCTTGCTTTTTGTTCTTTCTCTCCCATCTTCAACTGCCAAACACAATTATGGAAGATGTTGCAATTTGCCTAACAAGGCATTTGCATTCTTGGATTCTTATTTGTTGTGCTGATGACATGTCCTTTTCTTTATCTTTTTCCTTTAATGTTTTGAGTTGGGTCTCGGAGTTTGATGACTCTGACTCATCGATGAATTCAATAAGGCAAATGCAATTACCTGGGTTGCTCCCTTTTGAATCATCTTTGTTTCCTGTAATTCCAGAGATTGAGTAGGAATTACATGATGTTGCACAATCAAAGATTACATTTTGCTTTACTCCATATTTGATGCCCATGGTTATAGTTGCAATTTTTAAGTATTCCCATTCTTAAAATTGAAATTCTGCTTCTCCAGCAATAATTATAAGCTTTCTTCATCCATTTCTGCAGAGTCTTAAAGTGTTTTTAGGAATAACGGTTAGGGATCTATGTGAGCGACTTAAAGTTGCTTACTTGGCAAACTTTTTCTTGTTGATAGTCCTATTCTACTTAGGCATTCAATGGCTTATTGTACTAACCTTAGCTTTTGTCAACTGAAGTAGTTATTTTCAGTACTCTTAATTAGCTTAATTAGAGTACATAATATATTTCATAGATCATGATTAAATCTGTCAAGTAGTAGATATGTTTGGGGACTGAAACTTTTGAAAGATCTGCCACTTCCTTTCATATTCTTGAGTGTGCTTCCCAAATACTTTATGCTGTCTGATTGCTTAATTTACTTTATTATGCTAGATGAGGAATTTGTCATTCTATTATTGTTTTATGAGTGTCTTTCATTGAGTATATGGACGAGCAATACTAATCTATGTTGTCGGTTCCCAAGTGTCTATTTTCCATTAAGTGCTCTACTTTTCATGTAAAATCAAAGTCATCTTTTGGTGGTAAGCTGTCTAAACATCTTTTTGTAGATTATGGAGCTTATGGTTAGGCTCTATAGAATCTCAATGAGAGGATTGGTTACCTAAGATTGTGGGGTTTAACTACCTACCATTGTTTCCCTTATGCAATCTTGTGAGTGAGCGAGATTATGCATGGATTTTGTTCGAGAAAGTTTATTTAATTGCATTGGTTGTGTCTAAGCTGTAGCTTTTGTTTATTCTTTCTGGTGTCTCATCACACGTTTCCTCTGTGACATCTCGAATTTTCGGTTCTGTTTTCTTCTGTTTGAATCGGGCGTTTCATTGACGTGTTTATAGGGCTATTCTCAGAACTGATCATTCTTGAGATAACTAGACTATCTGGGGAAATTATTAAGAATTTTAAGGCAATAGACTTGAGAATTCGACCAGGAATCGGCTTCTCGACCGTGTCCATCTTTAGAGGCCATCTCGGCACAGTTAAAAATCGATTTGAAATCAGAGATAGACTGGATCGACTGAGATGTGTGGCTAATCGTGGGTGACACCACTAAATTAGAAAATTCTCGTCGACCGGCTCTAGACTGATTTTCTTATTGTTTTGGTACCCTGTGTCCGTATTTGAATCCTCGAGATTTTCACGACAACCGAGAGTCGCCAATGAGTCGAGTGGGTTCATAGTGGCTCGAAGAAAATCGACCACGAGTCAATTGCACTTAAAAATATCTGAAAGTTATCCAAATTGGTCTAGGTCACGCTAAAAATGCGTCGAATAGAAATTAACCGCCAATTCCGAGTCCGATTTCAGAAATTGAAGTTTCGGCCATGTCACAATAAATTCTAGGAGTGTCGACTCAGTCTCAGAAGATTTTTTTTAGACAACCAACACTTTTTGGGAAAAAAAGTCATCGCCGGGTTGTTTTAGTGCAGAAAATGCCGAAGTGGTTTTCGATTGCGAAATTGAGAAGTGTGAGAGATTATTGGATGAGGAAAATTATCAATTGAGGCATTCAGAGGTCAAGTGATTTTTGTTGAGGTCATTTGAGATTAATTCAAGAGAGAATTTGAGTTCATTTAAGCCAATCCTCCCCCAAATTCGTGTACCCCCACCTAGCCACAACATTTGGACCATTTTGGCTTCTAGAAGAATGCATGAGTGGTCAATTGTGAGCCAAGGGTTAATGCTTGGCCTAGATTGATTGTTGAAGATATTTCTTGTGGAAAATTGGCAAGGATGGCCCACTCTCTCTCTTATCTTCTTCCTCGCGCACGGCTCCTCTTCATTTTAACTCTACGGTCTCAGCTTCGCTTTATTTCTTTCGATCGAACTCCAGCCCGTAGAAAAGCCTCCTCCGCGTGTTTTCCTCGCTCCATAGAACTCATCAAATCCAGCGAAGCAACTCCGTAGATCCCTCTGCTGCAGCTCCTAGTCCCAACACCTCCACCGGTCGGCCACTAGCACCCACGAGGTCGCTCCTCCATTTTGTTGACCGCGCACCAGCTTCCATCCGCAACAACTCCCTCCGTCTCGCCACGAAGCCGGTCAAATTCCCTCTCCATCTTCAACGCCCGAAGCCCCCCACGTGGCCAGCTCACGTCTTCCTTCGGTCAGCAGCTCAATCGGTTGTTGACCTTGGCCTCGATCACCGATTCTTCTCAACGCGTGGCGTCCACCAGCGTTGATTCTTGTTGTCCCGCCCAGCAGCAGCAGCAACGAGCTGTTTCGTCGTGCCATTTGTTGGACCGGCCGGCTCCAGCAAGCCCACTTCAGGCTTCGCCTCCTGCAGCCCAACGAAGGGACTACTCGGGCCCAGCAGCCCTCGCTATTTTTTTTTTTTTATTCAGGCCCAGCAGTCCATCTCCTCCAGCAGCGAAGGCCCAGCGAAGTCCATGAAGCAGGCCATGAGATCCAGCAGTCCTCAAGCCCAGTAAACCCAGCGAAGCCCAGCACATTCGGTTTTGTTTCGGCCCAATTCGCAGCTATCCAGCAGCAGCCCATCAGCAGAATTTTATTGAGGCCCATTTCCTGCAGTCTTCAAGCCCAAGAGCAAGCCCATTCCGGTGCAAGAACAAATCTCAATTGGGCTGAGATTTGTTGGGCCCGAGTCTAAGGCTCGGCCCAAGCCCGCCGGTGTCGCCAAAATTCCGATTTCGGCCGCTGTCGCGTCGCCGTTGCGGTGATTCGGTCTCCGCTTTTGCCAAGTGAGTTTTACTCACTAATGCTTTCTTAGTTTGTTAATTATACTTAGGGTTGGTTAGATTTAATTAAATGCAATTAGGTGGTTAGATTAATTTAGATAAATTAAATTAGAGACTAATTGATGCATGTTAAGTGGTTAGAAATAGACATTAGCAAGTAGACATGCCATGTTATTTATTGAACGAGTCTCGGTAATTTTCCGGGCTCGTCTCGGCTTCCAATCAGGCATTATGGGCCTAAATTGGATTTTTATTAATTATTTATTTAATTTTCGAAATTAATTATTTAATTATTTATTTTTCCGGAAATTCAACCAGGATGGTCGGTGACCGGAATTTCGTGCTGATTGTCGTGGTGCAGTCCGTTTATTTAATTGAGCTTTAATTTATATGGAATTGATTTAAATTGTGAATTTTAGGACATGCTCCTAATTGGTTGATTTCAATTATGTGATGGGAAATGTTTGGGTACCGATGGTCAGTATTGACGGTGGAGTGGTGAATCAGTGTGGCATCTAAAAGGGCACGTGGGCTCGGTGACTTGATGCATCACTTTGGTGAACGAGTGCCTAAGAGAATGCACGTGGCCCAGGCATCGTAAAAAGGGCACGTGGGCTCGGTGACTTGATGCATCACTTTGGTGAACGAGTGCCTAAGAGAATGCACGTGGCCCAGGCATCGTAAAAGGGCACGTGGGCTCGGTGACTTGATGCATCACTTTGGTGAACGAGTGCCTAAGAGAATGCACGTGACCCAGGCATCGTAAAAAGGGCACGTGGGCTCGGTGACTTGATGCATCACTTTGGTGAACTAGTGCCTTAGAGAATGCACGTGGGCCCAGGGAATTAAGTGAGGCATCTTGGAAGAGACACGTGGGCTCGGTGATTTGATGCATCACTTTGGTGAACTAGTGCCTTAGAGAATGCACGTGTGCTCTATGACATGTAATCGACTAGTTCGATTTGTTATGAGTAGTTGGGTGCCTATTATAAATTGTACTGATTTGCAGGTGGAGTCTGAGGCCAAGGTGAGTCCTCTGACCTGTGCGTATTTAGGCAGCCCATAGTGTATTGGCTTACTAATCGAGTCTTAGGGGTAGAACTCGCCGAGACGTGGTCTCATTGGTTATTGAATAACCATTTCGGGACCCCCGAGGAGGAGCTGAGGAGGAGGATCCTGAGGAGGAGAAAGATTGTTGAAGAAGAAGATGATCCAGGGAGGGATCTTGAGTACAACCCGGATGTGGATTGAGATCCCATTCCTTTTGTGAACCTTGTCTTAGTATAGATAGGTGTGAGACCTTTATGCTGTAAATAAAAGTGTGGTTGTGAATTTCAATATGAAAAATATGACCTGCTTTTCTATCCCATTGTTTTATTGTCTGGGGATTCTTAACTGCTTCCGCATGCGCATAATAAATTGAAAGGGTTGGCGATACATAGTCCTGGGATATCGCACTTTAAAATCGACCAAGGTGAGGGATGGGTGCGTGCCCGAGGATTGGGGCGTGACATCCTCTCTCTGTCTCTGTGCTTATAATGTGGTTAATGTTAACTTCTAAAATAAACTAATTTACTTATTTGATCTTTGTGTCTGTTATTCTTACATTTGCTGATAAAAAATTTTTGGGCAAGCTCCTCTAAGGCCATGGTCAAATGTTGTTTTACATGGACAACAGGAGCAACTTGTTCTCTTCATTCCATATCTATGAAAGGGATGAGCTGTTGAATAAGCACATTGGAACTTCTGAGCAACTTGTAAGAGGCTTCTTTTTAACTACACTGATGTTGATTGAATTCCATTGTATAATCTTACATTAAACTTTGTTAAATCCAGACATTTCACAAATTTGTGATTTTCTCTGTTGCTTTTGCATGCATTTAATGGAGGTACCTTTTTCAACCAACAATTAAAAACTAAAAGAAAAATAGAGGACCCTTCATCTATGCTAGCAGTCAAATTAGTTAACTAGCAGCATCAACTAGGATCCTCCCACTGCGGCCAAGGTGTTCTTATTATATCATTTTTAACAATAGCTACGATGATCCTGCCATAACTACTAAAGTGGCCAAGACAAAAAGATCGATGAGTTTCCTCGCATGTGAATGAGAGGATCTTCTAGGACCATTTGATTAAGAGAAAGATTTCTCTTCTAGAAATTTGAAATTAGTGAACAAATGTCGACTGAATTTTCTATTTTGCACATTGATGGGGTTGATTTTGTCAGTAAACTGGAGAAATTTGCATATTTGAGAGTAACGACAATTAGAAAATTATAAGTTCCGGATATTCTCGAAGGCAGCAGCTACATCACTTGGTAGATCTAAGTCCGTTTGGTTCTTTTTTCCCACTATGACCCTTAGTGAGGTTCGTTGTTTAGACATAGTCGCTACCCAGCAGGCCAAGAAGGGTTTTGGTGAGGTTTATTATGTCACGCAACTCTTACTTCTGACTGTGTAAACTAGATTATGGGGGAATCTCCTTTTCTTTTCCCAAGTTGATGGGAAAGTGGTGGTTATTTGCTTTTCATATGACAAGCTGCCCTTTCTATGGACTCCAATAATATGGTTGGGGGTACCTTGATGGACAACCTTGTGCTGAAAGTGCGAGGTTCTTGAGAAAGTGTTGGTGCACATCACTAAATAGTAAGCCTTGTTTATGCTCCCCATGTCAGGAAATTTTATCATTTAATGGCATGAGGAACATGCTGATTAGGTGTTGCATCTTGCACGGTATACCTTATTCATCGGTTTTGTCATGGAAAAACGTTGATATTACCTCCCATGTTTGGCGGTCATGCATTAGATGCTTTCAATTGGTTATCTTAAAATGGTTAGGACTTTTCTGCATTTAGGTTCTATTTAAAAATTAATCACTGCTGTGGATCTTTCTCTTGTCCTTTGAGAAAATGCAAAAGTATAGGACGAGGTATTGTTTTGCTTGTTATTCTATTTTGGAGCCTGGTTAATAGTATTGCAAAAAAGTAATAAAAGAAAGGTGGAGATGTATCTAATCCAAGTGTTATTATTATTATTTTTTTGTGTGTTTTTTAAAACTGTTTCAAAAAAGTGACAAAAGCAAGGTGGAGATGAATCTAATTCAGGAGTTCTTTTGTTCTCTTTTTTAAGACTGTTTCAAAAAAGTGACAAAAGAAAGGTGGAGATGTATCTAATTCAGGAGTTCTTTTGTTTTCTCTTTCTTAAAACTGTTTCATAGTTGGTTGTTTTCAATTTTTCACTAACACTTAAGGGAGCTCAAAGCTGCTAGTACTATCTTTCATGTGTCCCTTCATTTGGATAGGACAATGCTTCCGTGCTGTTGTAATATTCTTCGGAAAGCAATAGTTTACTTGCTAACACACCAAGTGGGAGCAAACCTTTTAATAGAGTTATTTAAACCAGAGTGAATCTGACAAAGTGGAGGTAAGAAATTAATTGTACAAAGAGTAAACCATAATGTCGAGATTTCGATTGGATATAACTCAATTCCATGGTCACCATCTTATCTTCCGCTCTTTGACAGATCTATGTCCTGAGGAGATTCCGTCCAACGGCAACATAATAGATGGGTGACCTGAGGATTCTCATAGACTTTACTATAGCTAGTATTGATTTGTATGCATCCTTCTTTTTTTCTTTCTGTATGTCGGCTACTTTTAAACACTCCCAAGGCAATGACTTATGTGGAAAACCTGTGGTGCCAAATAACCATTCGAATAAAGTCCATGTGGTTTTCATCTTGTAACCAATTAACAGCCCTTGCCTTCTTTGAATAAAGTCCTTCCCCGTCTCTTTCACTCCAGCTAACTTCTGTGCGAGAACCAAAGTTTGACAATCTTGTTCTCATCTGGTCACCGGTCTCTTTGCAAGTGGTAAATTGTATATTCCAATACTTTCTGCTATCAACAAAGTTTCCTGCTCACATGCTATTATTTTGCATATCTCTGTAGTGCACAAGAATCTACTAGATTTGTTCTGCACAATTAGTCCTTAAAAAAATCAACTATGAGGTAGTCGGGCATCTCAGCCTCTCTGCCAAAACACAGACAGAGCGCACAAGTTGTACTATGCCCTGCCTCCATCTGTCTCTGCACTAAGGTTTTCTTCCTAAAATAGGCTACAACCTTTAACTCTATGATATTATATAAATAAGGTGTGCTATCTTTCTCAATATGAAAATCCAGGATTTGAATTGATCAATCATTTCAAATTGGGCCACCTTGATGCAACCATTACTTCACCTCACCACTCCATTTGGCCACAAAGATATCCTCTTGTTTAGGCTCTAGTTTATTTGACACTCAACTAGGAACCTGCATAATGACTAAAGCAAACTGGTCAATTGAAAAGGGTGCCTTATACCAAAGTGACTCTCCCATTTTTCGACATTAACTTTTCCAACCTGCAAGTCTGTACTTAGATAGCTCACTGGTTGGATCCCAAATTTTCTTTGAGCCCCAAAGGAATGGTTAGATGTGTTATAGCAAAGTGACTTGTGATCGAGCATGCATGCCATTGTGTGTGCAACGAGCATATGTCTATACTACTGAAATATTGAACCATAGCCTCTTATCTGGATTTTAAGATTGAAATTCAAGCTGAATGCTTCTCAGTGCATGTATTTTAACTAAGTATTTTTCCAATGCAGAGTTCTTTCTCATTTTATCCCCTAAAGTTCTTTGTGCTGTCATTGAAACACCAATTTTTTAGTTCACAGTTCCTCTTTTTCATCTGGAATGCTTGACAGTCTATCAATCATCTTTCATGTGTGATGTGAACTAAAATTTTCGCATAATCTTATCATGTTAGAAATTTGCATGTTAAAATATCTTCTTGCTCCTCGATGTTCTCTTAGCTGATCATATCGGTCCTTTTTTATCTTAACAAAGCAGGTAGATGATATGGTGGTCTTATTCTTGCCATACTAGGAACTACTTTTGGTGCACTTGACTAAATATGGAATATTCAATTGTCTTTTTTCCTTTGCAAATGCACTTCCAGAAGCAATGTTCCTAAGAATCTGGCTTAGTGCTTTAAAGAACCCATGTTAATCTCAATAATTGTGCGGTGGTTTTAGATTTGGACACCTAAATATATCACCAATAATGTTATGCTTTGATGTCTGAAGGTTCTATTAGAAAGCAAAATGGGGTGGGATTACTGTATTGGGCTTTAAAACCTAAGACCATCAAAACTTTTAAGACGCAAAATATAATAATAGGTGCAAACTGACCGACCTTTATGGCTCTTTATTGTGGATGCAGGCCCTTGCTGATTTTGAAGTCTCTGAAGGCATTTATTCATGAGCTCGCATCTAACATACGATTCAGTATGTTTTTGGCTGAGAGCAAATGTTATGTTGGAGTATTCATGCGAAGAGGTACTTGAGTTGAAGCAATGTCCCTTTATCTCCAATAATGATGTCAAGTATCTTATTTATTGCATTAATTCATGTTGCAGGCGACAAACTCTTCTACAAAAGAACCTAGAAATTGCTAAAGCAAGTTTAGAAGTTCTTGTTGCTGATCTACAATTCTTAAGGGACCAAGTAATGATCACACAGGTAAGTCGGAATTTTTTGGGAACTTGAAGGTCTCAAGCTGTTTACTATGTAAGTTTGTGGGTAGGTCTGTTTACTATGTCTGTGATTTTTGTAACTAGCGTGAGGCTATATATTGGGAAGACATGTTAATTTGTGACAACCAAGAGTGGAGTAATGTCACACTTATGTGAACTTGAAAAATTCCAAAGTTGTTGTAGGACCGTCTTCTTTAATTTCGCAACTCGAATCATGGTAGCACAATGTGTTCTTCAAGAGACTTTGTTCTCCCCATTTTGACAAGTGATTTCAGTTAGGTTTTGTGAGATTTACTGCATTACAGCAAGCTTGCCATGTAAAACGATTTTGATTGAGAACCTCTTGGGCTTGACTTTTCACTTTTTATGTTGTGCGCTAGTTTTGAGTTGATATATGGTCCATTTGTTTTGTCTCATTTCACCTTGGTCATGCGTGTTAGAAAGGACCAATCTAAATTTGAATTTGGGGAAAAACATGGAGAGATGTATTTTTTGCCCGATAAGGCATTTACATTCTTGAATTCTTATTTGTTGTGCAGATGATATGTATTTTTCTTTTTCCTTTGCTGTTTTTAGCTAGGTAATTTGATGATTGTGATTCATAGATGAATTCAATTAGGCAAATGCAACAACCTGGGTTGTTCCCTTTTGTATAATCTTTGTTTCCTGTGGTTCCAGAGATTGAACTAGGATTATCTGATGCTGCACAACTAAAGATCACCATAAACTAGGATTATGAACTAGGATACACAGTATTGGATAGACTACATATGTATCAAAAAGAAGGTGACAAAAGATGGGATTGCATGAATTACTTTTTAGTTGCTGAAGTAGCTTAAAAGAAGTGTATCATGCTGGCGTTGAGCCTCCACAACGGCATCAACTGATGTTGATCATTTGAGTCTAGTGACATCGAGCATATGCAATTTCTTAGTCATCATGACATCTTTGCTGTGTGAGGTGCTCTTTTGTTTTGCTCAAGGTTCATGGGTTCATCTATTTCCTAGTAATTCTAATTCACTTTTCTTTCTAAGAATGCTTTTTCTTTATTTAATAATTGTCAGGTTATGGGCTTTTAGTGCTAACTGAGTTGCATTTGATGTGAAGCTGTAGAACGCACTCACTTGATGCTGCACTTCTGAGTCCTGGCTGGCTCAACATAAATTCTGTGATTTTCCTTCTATACAGGAGAGGCCAGATATTGTTAAACTTTTATCCAGGAAGGTAGAAACTTAGCTTACATCCTTCTACCAATGCCTTTTCTTTTAGCATTTCATCTTTGACATGGACTGAAACGGGTTCTATTTGTTAAAGAACTTTATAACTGCAATCCTACTTTTTCAAGAAAAATCATCGGAAAGATTGCATATGAATAGAAAATTGCTTAAAAACTAACAAAAAGAGTTAGAAACAGAGTCAATTGAGCGGCTAAAGATCCTGTTTAGAACTTATGGCATCTGATAGAGTACATTTGGTGAAACATGTTAAGTTAAAATTTAAAACCCCTTCTTCCATGGAGTTCTCCAAAAGTCCTTCTGCTCCAAATCACCCTAAACATTGTGAATTACAAGAGAAGATTGTAAAAGGCATTCGTGGGTTGGATCTGCAACCTGCTAAGGTGGGGCTCAGGTAAGTCTAAATGTCCAATAGTAAATCACTTTCAACCTCGGACCTTGAGACTAGTAGATTTAACATCTACTGATGTTGCTCACAAAAGAAAAATGAGAAAGGCCTTGACAGCTGACTCCATGAGATGGGACTAAGACTTTACCTTTGGTAGATTTAATTATATTAATCCGATTCTGTCAAATCAATCAGTAAAATTGGCAACCATTGGGCAATTCTGAAGTTTTGCTATGTGTATGCTCTAATGCCCTTGTGCAGTTCCTTTGGCCAGTGATGTGGACTTGGATGCTATAGCTCATATGACAGAAGGATTCAGTGGAGCGGATCTTGAAGCTCTGCTTTCAGATGCACAGCTTCAAGCTATTCATGATCTTCTCGACATCGGTGAGAACAATCAGCATGGGAAAAAGCCAATTATAACTGACTCTTTTGAAGTCTGTTGCTTCAAAGGCAAGGCCGTCAGTCTCAGATGCTGAAAAGAGAAGGGCTCCATTCAAATTCTTTTCGTTCATCAAATTCTATCGTCTCTCCCCAAAACTAGAACTGTGCATCCCCTATCAGAATTTCAACTGTGGATTTTGATAGTGGCTTATTATTCATCCGTTGTAGTTAATCCTTGCAACAATCTCATTCTTGTATGGGGGCGCGGCATTTATAGAATAATTCATCAGGTGCGTTTGCGATTTCCAGTCACAAATTTGGAGCAGTCACGACATTTTAGCAGCTGCCGCTATTTCCACAGCTTCTTTGGCTTAGAGCACCGCATTCTGAGTGAGGAGACAAATCGTGGGCTCAAGATTCTATGTTGTTCACGTTATTTGTTGTCATTATTTAAAAGGTTCGATGACCTGTGCTATGATATTTCATGGCACAATTCATCAGTATAGTCATAGTGACTTTTTTGGTGAATATGCTTTTTTCTTTTGCTCTAGGCTTGAAAGAATCTCTTTGGAACTGTTGTCTAATTGGTGTAATTCAAATAAATCATGAATATATCAAGGCAGATGATCATAGGTGATCGACTAAAAAATGAGGAAATGTGGCGTGGAGAGACCACTCACGAGCTCCCTTATTGCAAATGAATCTTTTTACCTCAAAGAAATGACATTTACCATGTAGAAGATATTTATTCCAAGGATAAGATATTTTTACTGCAAGAATGAGTAACCTATATATCAAGTGAAAAAGTTAGACGGTTGAGATTACATTTCTACATTTCTTTATGAATGATGGTGAGAGATCTAATCTCATGATAATGTGATTTCACTGGAAAAAGCTATCTCAAATGTGTCATGTGATGTTTCGATTGTGAGATATAATAAGATAGGAATGGAAAAGTTATTCCATAAAATTGGAAGAGAGTAGGACTAGGAATGGAATAACTAATTTGTAGTTTTGTTTGTATAATGGATTCAAAAAATTCTCTGGTTTGTTTTGCCATGATAGCAAGGAGAATATGTTTGGAATAGTGTAGAATACCGAAAATACCCTTTGATGATATATATCAAACTCTAATTTCTTTTATTATCATATTTTCATAGGACATAAATGAAAACCTACTATAATTTCTACATAATTGCAATATTTGAATTTCTTATGTAAGTAACCATTATTTTATTAATTGATATAATTAAACCATAATATAATTACTATAAATATAAATGAACTAATTATTAAACAATAGTATAATTACTAAATAGATGACTATTATTTTTATTATAATAACTACCATTCGAGTCAAGCCTATACAATAAGGCCAAGCTCAAGCCCAACTCCTATTAGATATTCGATGCACGGAGTTCCGCTCTAGTTTAGGGAGTATTAAAAATCCAGCTTTAGCTTGACTTAGAAAAGAAAAATCAAGATATTCAAGCTCAAGTCGACTCGATACAATCTAGTCATAAAATGATCTCTAGCTCGAGCTCAATAGTCACAAATATTTTTCTCTGCTTCATTAGAACTGGTATTTTCAGACATTGAACTCCATGTCATGTAATGTAAGCTCTTCCTTAGTTGGAGGGTTACACACATTTCCCTGATGAGTGATCACCTAGCCTCAAACGGGCCCATGTCAAGAAGTCTGATTAGTTGGCCCCTCCGAATGAACGCAATTATCTAGAGAAGTTGATGGAGAAAAGTACATAATCAAAACTTAACCGGAAATTTGAAGTTGCAACGAGGTAATTTTTTTTTTAAAGTAGAATAGCTCACACTTATTAAGCACGCTAATTACTCCTCCGCTCATGAATATACCAAGACGATAAAATGCAGAGGCATTAGTAGATTTTAATGGCACATCATGCATTACGTTCGACCAACAACTCTTAGGTGCGGAAGGCGACCTCATGCTGATTTCACATTTTACAGTTTTGTCATGACAAAAGAAAACAAGTGGAAAGTGGAGTGGGCAAGAAACAATTGATTGGGCCATGAATTTGGATTAAATGTAAGAAGATGTGCTTTGTTTGGCTTAGCAAAGCATAATGGAAGTCTGGCTCCAACTGAGAAAAGCTAATCCTTTTTTATATGAATAGTAGAACAAAAGTGTCACGACCTTCCCTCGATGGGCAGTAGGTGGATTATTAAGTTTGAAAACTTAGCGTGAACTCTCCCAAGTCCTATCCATCGCAACTTTGGAGGTTAATCATTTTTAGCATGCAAAATCTTATTTTCGCCATTAATCAGTTATAGAAGGTCAATTAAAAAAGCTAATCCTTTTTAATATGATGAGCAAAACAAAAGCATTTAATATCTGATATTTCTAGCCTAAAGATAAAGGAAGAGATTTCTCACAGAAAAAACAAAACCAACAAAAAGATAGAAGGGGATTCATTATGCTTTGGTTTACGCTAGATGTTGGGCAATTTCTATGAGATATATGCACTGAACTTCGGTCTATATGTAAAAGACAGAGATGAATCGAATGCTTTCCCTAAAATCATAAGTGGATATTATGGATACTCTGAAAAATAAAATGATTAAATCGGAATGCATAACAAAATTTCAAAGCACCAACTGTAAAACTTTTTGGGTGAAGAATAGGCCCAAAGATACGATTGTTTATATCTTGACATAATTTTAGGATGCTACTCTAAATAAGATTTTCATTGGATATGTGCATATCTCCTAATTCTAGGAGGGTAACATATATATCAAAAATCGAAATGAACTTAGAATATTTTAAATTAAACAGAATATCACCTAAAAACACGACAAAAGTGAAAAGACGAGGTTAAAGAGGAAAAGTTGCATATAAATATAGGCGGGCCTAATTAGATCTATAGCACGAGCAGCCAAGCCTACTCTCTCTCTCTCTCGTTTCAAGCAGAGTTGAATTAGGGGCTATATTCATTGTTCTGCTGACAGTAAATAGAGTCGCACCAAAAATCTCAGATAGGTTTTTGAGGACGTTCACTCTTTCTTTCATTTTTTTTCCCTTCCCTTTATAAGAGGCATGGAATTTGATTCCTATCTTCCAATCAAAGACAATTGTGCTAGCTATTACGTGAGCCCCATAATGGAATTGATCCATTTCAAGGAATAGCGATCTCATAATTCATATGGGCCGTCATAAAAATAGGATCTACGTGTTTTGACATGATTATATAGACTTATTTTACAACTTCTGAAAAGGTAATCGGTTTGCAAAATTAGTACGAGAACTGTGGATTTTTTATAGTGCGGGCATCTTCAAGGAGCAAAAATAGGCCAAGTAACGCGAGAGTTTGTCCCATCTAGGCATTCTCACTGTAAAAGCCCACATTTATTTCCACAAAGGTTGGGAAACCCAATTGAAATTGAGTCCGCTTGGGCTTTTACCATAGAATTTCATATTTCTAAGTGGAAATGCACTAGAAAAGCATATGTTGGATTAAAATGCAACTCTCTAGTAAAAAAAAAGTTAAAATGCATATGTTGTCTGATCTATACCTATACAATCCCATAATGTTGGATTTCAAACATGGTGCCCACCTCACCAACGACATAGTAATGCTATAAAGTTTTGTTCAAGACAAAGTAACGTCATAAATTTTGTGTGTCTGTGAAGATAAATACGCGTGTTGCGTGATTTTGGTGCAAGATCAAATTATTGAGTATATCTAGTAAATTTAGACTGTTTATAAAAAAGAATTCAAAGATTTTAATAGAGCATTTCATTTAAATATGATACCTCTCTCGAATTTAATTCTTCTTATGTCTCAATCAAGGAAAATGTCCACTTCTACCATGTAATGTGGTTTGGAGTCAAAAGCACGGCTTGTTATCAAATGAAGCCCAGTCCACAATCGCACGAAACTATTTACTTATTGAAGGAATTCTAAGTTCAGTTGGCTTGAGAATCAATAGAGACGATATGAAAAGATATACATTTTGGACATGCTCTTTCTTCTTTCAGACAAGTCGTGACAACATCTTGCCGCATTATCTTCGAAGCATCGACTCAAAAATTAAGCTTTCATAAGTAGTGTCAAATACCCAAAACTAGTATCCTACTTGCACCGAAAGATGAGTGTGATTTATTTCAACATCCTCTCACAATCATGTGATAACTACATGTAGGGGATGTAATTCAGCATAAGAATAAGATAGCTACTAGTCTTCGCTTAGTATAGAATGTTATCTGCACATGCATGGCTATATAACAATATGCAACTCGAACCCCTCGAGATAGACTTTAAGTTCATGTTCCAATAAAATGTCAGTTCAATGGCATTCTGTAATGGCCGCAACTAGAAGGACTCGCCGAAGGAGAAGAACTGAAACGGAACATCAACTGCTCTATCATTCCATGGTTTTCTCAAGTATACCTAGAAATGAATACCATTCTAAGTTAGGAATAAGAATGAATTCGTGATACTGGTTTTCTCAGGGTATACCTAATTTCGCGGGCTGTTCAAAAGGAAAATTTATGTCAGATCTCAACAAAATGCTAGAAGACTCCAAGTTAAAAAAGAGAGGAAATTATACTTCTATACATGCGCTGATTACAGAGCAAACCCAGTTGCAAATATTGGAGAGAAAAAGTTACATCGCAGGATTTCAACTTGAGATCGTATGGTCGCAAACCTGAGGAGGGTGGATGATAGGAGATGGAACCATCATTCATTTGCCTTCTTTACAAGAATGTTGATTTCTTTCTCGACAATAGCAAAATTCATCTTATCAGCATTTTGAATTTACTGGAACAACCAGATCCTGCGTGAAAGAAAACGAATTAACTTAAACCACAATTTATCATTAGAGTCTATGCACTTGATGATCAAAAGACAAATCCCTATATCTGTCTCGCTTAGAGGGAAATATCATGGGAAGGACTGGGAGTTTCTATAGCTATTCAATCATTTTCTGGAGACGTAGGGCTACACCAGTAGTTGTTTCATGGGGGAAAAAGGGCTGCTGATGCTAGAAAATCGCAAGATCAACTCATAATTTCTCGTGTTTAATATTCTTGGATGATGGAGGCATCCAGAATCGAAGAACAAGAATCGTCACTCTAAATCCTTGGTCTCCATCCGAGTGAGTTTCTACAACTTAAGAACAACGCCGGCGGAATTCATAATATGCTTAAGAAACATTGATTAGAGTGCCTAAGACAGGTTTGAATTAGGAGCTTGTGCTCCATATAAGTCGGTGCTAAGCAAATTAAAAAAAAAAACCTCTTCCGTCTTGGTGAGAGCAAAGGTGAATCACTACTTGTCAAAGTATGAAGGTCTATGTTCTTTAGCCCGTGTAGAGAAGAAAGAATAAATAAAAGGAAAAAAATCACATTTTCTAGTTTTGCTCTGACGAAAGAAAACGAGTGGAAAGCGGAGTATAGGCAAAAATCAATTGATCAGGCCATGACTTCGGATTAAATGTAAGAAGATCTGCTTTGTTTGTCTCAGCAAAGCAGAATGGAAGTCTGGCCCCAACCGAGAAAAGCTAATCTTAGCGCGGACTTTCTCAAGTTCTATCCATTGCAAGGAGGTTAATCATTTTAACATGCAAAATCTTATTTTTTCAGGATACGTCACTAATCAGTTATTAGTAGGCTGATTAAAAAAGCTGATCCTTTTTAATATGATGAGCAAAACAAAAGCATTTAATATATGATATTTCTAGCCTAAAGATAAAGGAAGAGATTTCTCACTAAACAAACAAAAAGATAAAAGGGGATCCATTATGCTTGGTCACGCCGGATGTTGGGCAAATTCTATGAGATATTGCATTGAACTTTGATCTATATGTAAAAGAACATAGAGGAGTCAAATGCTTTCTCTAGAATCATACATGGAGATTCTGGATTCTCTAAATATATATATATATATATATAAAAGTCAGAATGCATGACAAAATTTGAAAGCACCAACCGTAAAACTTTTTGTGTCATGAAAATGCCCAAAGATACGATTATTTATGTTTTGACATAATTTCCGGATGTGACTCTAAATAAGATTTTCATTACATATATACGTATCTCCTAATTATAGGAGTGTAGCATATACATCAGAAAGCGAAATGAACTTAGTACATTTAAATTTAACAAAATATCACCTAAATACATGACAAAAGTGAAAAAGACGAGATTAAAAAGGCAAAGTTGCATATAAATTGTGGGTGAGCCTAATTAAATCCAAATATTTTTTTGTGATACCAAAATTCTCAAACTTTTTTTTTGTGACACCAAATTTTAAGGGTGAATGTATCATACGAATACAAATTTAAGAATTTTTATATCATAAAGAAGAAGTTTGGGATAGATATAACTTATTGTATAGATTTTGAGATAAATGTGTCGCGTATATACAAATTTGAAATTCCTCGTGTCAAAAAAAAAGTGTGGGGGTAAACGGTGACCAAACTGCCCTCACGTCGCCCTCGCCGTCGCCGTTGCCGTTGTATCCCCTTCCCGTGCCATCACCCCTCGTCGTCGAGCCGCCCCCGGCCATCGCCTGCGCCGATCGTTTCGCGTCCCGTCTCGGCCAAGCCACCATCTCTCTCTCTCGCTTCCCCCGTGTTTCCTCTTCGAAGCAATTATTTTGTCAATCTGAACGGTTTTTTCACTTATGAAGGAAGGCCGCCTGTAACTTCTAGGCACACGCAGCGAAAGTGAGAGATCTCTCTCCGTTGCTTCATCAAGTTGCTACGAGGATCAGACTCGGACTTCCCAAGTCACCGGGCAGACCCAATTCGGAGATCCATCTCTGCGTCGTCCTTCCAGAATGAAGAGAAAGAGGGAGGAAGAAGAGATGGCGACGGCAGCTGGGACAGGCAGTAGCCGTGATGGCGGATCGGGGAGGGGTTACGAGGTGTTCCTGAGTTTAGGGCTTTTGCTTCCGCTAGGCTGAAGGTGCTGGTGAAGGAGATGTTTGTTGAAATTTTGGATTTTTTTTTTTTTTTTTTTTTGGGGGTCTTAAGAGTACTTGTGGTGATTGGTGGGATGATGCTTGCAGGCTGCAGCAATACAAGCTGGTCGAGATGAAACTCCTAGCTCAACAGAGGGATCTTCAGGTGTGTTGTTGTATTCTGCTGTGTCAGTTTGGCGTAATCGCTGGCTTTCTCTAATTCGTATTTTTGCTGGCAAAGGTTTCCTGACTTTATCGATGCTAGTTTGGGATTTGTTATTATCGACATCCCTATAGATGTTTGTATAATTTCTCATTGACTGATTCTTTTGTATCGTTATATCTGCTGTTGAATTCGCTGTTGAGTTACATTTCGTTGTTCATTTTCTTCGTGTGATCACAAACAAAGACCTGGATTCAAATGTACTGCTGAATACCATAGACATTATCCCTCCTGTCGGCCCTTGTGCTAGCACTGGACCTTGTTTATTTCTCTTCTTTTTCTTTGGTTTTTCGGTATAGTATAACTGTTGGAAATGTTGATCCATTTTCTAGAATTTCCTAGAGTTGCTAAACTACAATCTAAAATTCCCTAGATGAAGTTTTTAGAATTAAGAGGAAAATTTCAAGCATGTAAGAGAAGTCTAGAGAAGTCTAGAAACTTCTAAGGCGGTAACTTATGCCTATAAATAGGCTTGTAGTTTATTCATTTGAGTGTGTGAGAGGTAAACCCTCCACCTTATGTGTGAGGTGAACCCTCCACCTTGAGAGGTCATAGATCTCTACTGTACCTCCATCAAACTATTTTGTTCAACTAATGAAACTATTTTCCCTCATATCTCATGTCCTATATCCTTCAATTATCATATCTTGTCCCTTGTTCATCATCTACAAAATATACTATACACTTGCACAACATCCAAAACCATGCTTCCGCGCATATTTAAATTTTAACATGGTATTAGAGCCCAGTGCGCCCAGGTTCGTAATTGAGCCAGGCGTAAGGGACCATGAAGCCAAAGCTAGGCATACTTGGATGGAGTTATGGGCCTTTGTCCTCACCATCCTCAACTAAAAAGGCCAGAGCTCGAGCGAGAGCCAACAAGAGCCAGAGCCGGAGCCAGAGCCAAAATCAAAGCCAAAGCCAGAGCCGGAGCCGGAGCCGGAGCCAAAATAAAAGGCTAGAGCCCGAGCGAGAGCCAAGAGAGCCAGAGCCGGAGCCAGAGCCAAAAGCAAAGCCGGAGCCAGAACTAGAGCCTATGAGAGCCAGAGCCCGAGCCCGAGCTAACAACTACAACTAAGAGCATTTTGATGTCCCAAGACGTATGGGACATCGTTGAAAAAAAAAAAAAAAAACATGCAGCAAGTGCAAGTGTTTCGACAAGAGAATGCAAGGGATCGTGGAACGAAAACGGAATAAAAGACATGGGAGAAACTACAATATCCAAAGTATCCCGAAAATGGATCAAGGGGGAGTGTTGGAAATGTTGATCCATTTTCTAGAATTTCCTAGAGTTGCTAAACTACAATCTAGAATTCCCTAGATGAAGTTTTTAGAATTAAGAGGAAAATTTCAAGCATGTAAGAGAAGTCTAGAGAAGTCTAGCATTCAAGAGAAGTCTAGAAACTTCTAAGGCGGTAACTTATGCCTATAAATAGGCTTGTAGTTCATTCATTTGAGTGTGTGAGAGGTAAACCCTCCACCTTATGTGTGAGGTGAACCCTCCACCTTGAGAGGTCATAGATCTCTACTGTACCTCCATCAAACTATTTTGTTCAACTAATGAAACTATTTTCCCTCATATCTCATGTCCTATATCCTTCAATTATCATATCTTGTCCCTTGTTCATCATCTACAAAATATACTATACACTTGCACAACATCCAAAACCATGCTTCCGCACACACACGTCCAAAATTTCCAACAATAACAATGCAGTGTTGAACTGTTGCGCAATGGTTAACATGGAGGTGGGCGTACGGGCATGTGTGGGTAAAGAACTTTGAAGCATTTAAGTGTGCAACTTTTTCCTCGATTCTTAAGAGGTGTAAAGACATGACTAGAGATATTGATACCAAAGGCTTAATCACGATGAATATTTAGTTTCAGGAAAAAGAAATGTACTAGGTTGAGACAGACAAGTAACACAACAAGAAGCTTGTCGGTTCTGAGTTCTGTCTTTCGTAGTGCCTTGTTTATTCATTATTTTACATTTTTCATTAATCGAATGGGCATATCCTCAATTATGAAGGTTGCTACACCCTCTTGCAGTTTTCTTTCTCCTTATTTCTTTTATCTAGTTTCTGTTTTTCTAGTTCAACTTAAAACTCTTCACAAATTCGAGCGAGTTTCACTTTTCCCCTAAAAAAGAATGAGAAATTGGTTTCTCACAATGAATTTCGCTTTACATTGACTTGATAGATGTGAGTGCACTTGGTTCTTTGTTCCCACAGAACTTGATCACTTTATTAGTATGTTATTGTTACTCTTTCAGCATGATACACTTGTTCATTATCCTTTTACTGGGTTTTTTAATCCGATGTCTATATTAAATGCCAGGCAAAAATTCCTGATATTGAGATGTGTTTAGACATAGTCGCGACTCTACAGGCCAAGAAGGGTTCTGGTGAGGTTCGTTGTCTCACGCAACTCATACTTCTGACTACGTGAACAAGATTTTGGGGGAATTTCCATTTATTTCCACAAGTTGATAGGGAAGTGGTGGTTATTTGCTTTTTAACAACAAGCTGTGGATTTCGGTAATTTAGTTGAGGGGTGCCCAATTGATTGACGACCTTGTGTTGAAATTGCGAGGCTTTGAATCTTGAAATGATTGCAGCTACTTACCTCTGGGTAAATTAGGTCAAGATGTTCACAGGTAATTAGAATGAGAAAGAGACTTTCCTTCTAAAATGCTTGCTTGGCCCATTTATGGAAATGAAAAATGTCGATGCACATCACTAAATAGTAAGCCTTGTTTATGCCCTCCACGTTAGGAATTTTTCTCATTTAAAGGTACGGGGAACATGCTGATTAGGTGTTGCATCTTGCTTGTTATACTTATAAATCTTCCTTACACTTTATCACATCAAATGGTTTTGTCATTGAAAAACATCGGTATTATCCTCCATGTTTGGTGGTCGTGCACTAGAGGCTTACAATCGCTTATCTTAAAATGAGTAGGAATTATTTGCATTTAGGTTCTATTTAGAAAAGGAAATCACTTTGGTGGATATTTCTCATCCTTTGAGAAAGCGCAAGAGTATAGGAAGAGATATTGTTTTGCTTGTTATTCTAGTTCAGAGCCTGGTTAATGGTATTGCAAAAATCTTAAAAAGAAAGGTGGATATATCTCTAATTCAGGAGTTTTTTTCTTTTTTCTTTTTTCTTTTTTGTTCTTTTTAAACTGTTTCTCATTGGCTGTTATTCTTTTTCTTTCTGAACCCTTTAGGGAGCTCAGAGCTGGTATCAGTATCTTGTGTATAGAACGAAATAAGCAATTCATTTATTTCATGCATCCCTTCATTTAAATAGGAGAATGCTTTCTTGCTGATTGAATATTCTTCAGAAAGCAATAGCTTTATCAAGCAAACCTTTTAACAGACTTATTTACATCAGAGTGAATCTAACAAACTTGGGGTAAGAAGTTAGCCTTAGAAATTGTTAACCATCTGTGAAGTCTAAAGCCATCCTTTTCCTTAATGCGACATTTAAAGGCTCTCTTATTTCTTTCTCTAGACTAACAAAAAGGTCGATATTTGGATTTGGTATGATTCAATTCCATGGTCACCATATCTTATCTGCATCTTTTCCTGCATATTTATGTCCCAAGGAGATTTAGTCCGAGGGCAACATATCAGTTGGTGATCTGAGGATTCTCATTGATTTTGCGTTGGCTAGTATCTGTTTGTATGCACCCTTCTTCTTGTTTTTGGTTTCTTTTTGTATGTTGGCTATTTACAAACACTCCCAGGCAATCACACATGCGGAAAATCTGTGAGGCCGAATAGTTCCATATTGTTTTCATCTAAGCAGCTAATACCCCCTTGCCTTCTTTGGATAGAGTTCTTCCCTGTTTCTTTATTACCAGCTATCTTGCGTAAGAGAACTAAAAATTTGGCCATCTCATTCTCTTCTGGCTACCAGGCTCTGCATAAATGGTGAATCCTGACAATACCTTCTGCCATCAACAATGTTTCCTTCTCATGTGTTGTAAATCCATATCTCTGCAGTGCACAAGAATCTGTGAGAACATCAACTATGAGGTTGCCAGGCTTCTTAGCCCCTCCGCCAAAATCCATCTCTCCCTCCCTCCCTCTCTCTCTATCTCTCTCTTTCTTTCTCTCAACAGACACATGCAAACACATGGAAACACACAGAAACACAAGTACTACTATTTGCTGCCTCCATCTTTCTTTGCACTGAGGTTTACTTCATTAAATAGGCTATGACCATTAACCCTCAGACAGTACATAAACAAAGGTATGATTTCTCTCAATACAAAAATCCGGGATTTGAATTTATCAATCATTTCAAATTGGGACACCTTGGTGCAACAATTACTTCACCACTCCATTCCACCACAACAATTTCCTCTTGTTTCCTCTCTCGTTTATTTGATATCTAAACCTGCATGATGACTGAAGCAAACTGGTTTATTTGCTATAGCAAAGTGACCTGTGATTGAGGATGCCATTATATGTGTGCATAATGAACATGTGTTTCTATTACAGTAAGATTGAATCATGGCCTCAGAACTGGATTTTAAGTTTGAAATTCAAGCTGAATGCTTTTCGATGCGTGTATTTTGACTGAGGATACTTAATGGGTATCTGTCAGACTCATGCTATTGACTGTTGAGGCTTTTCACAAAGTAAACCTGTTATCACGTAACCAGATCATATTTTTTCAATCCGGATTTCTTTGTATTGTCTTAGAATCCACCAATTTTTTCCTTTGCAGTTTCTGTTTTTCATCTGGAATCCTCGACAGTCAATCAGTCATCTTTTATATATCACGTCAACTAAATTTTTCTCATAATCTTGTTATGCTAAAAAATATTATCGTAGAAAAATCTTCTTGCTTCTCAATGGTCTCTTTGATCATATCATCCTTTTCTATCTTTATAAAGCAAATGGAGGATAGCCTAGTTTAATTCTTGCCATACTAGGAACTAATTTTGGTGTGGTTGACATGATGTGAAATATCCGATAGTCTTTTCTCCTTTGCAAATGAACTTCTGGAAGCAACATTCCTAATAATCTAGGTTAGTGCTTTGAAGAGCCCATGCTGATCTCAATAATGAGGTGGTTTTAGATTTGAACACCTGAATATCACCAGTAATGTTTAGCTAGTTGCTTTGATGTCTGAAGTTCTGATTAGAAACTGACATGGGGTGGGATTACTGTATTGGGCTTTAAGACCTAAGAATATCAAAACTAATGTGGCGCAAATGATAATAGGCACCAAGCTGACTGGTTTTAATGACTCTTTATTTTGCATACAGGCACTCCTTGCTGATTTTGCAGTCTCTGAAGGCATATATTCACGAGCTCATATTGAAGATACTGATTCAGTATGTTTATGGCTGGGAGTAAATGTTATGTTGGAGTATTCATGTGAAGAGGTTGTGCTCGTGTTTAAGCAATGTCCCTTTCTCTCCAATAATGATGTCAAGTATCTTATTTATTGCATAAATTTATGTTGCAGGCCACAACCCTTCTACAAAAGAACTTAGAAAATGCTAAAGCAAGTTTAGAAGTTCTTGTTGCTGATCTACAATTCTTAAGGGACCAAGTAACAATCACGCAGGTAAGTCAGAATGATTTGGAACTTGGAGGTCCATGTTTGTTTCAAGCCATTTACTGTGTCAGTTTTGGGTAGGTCTATTAGGGTCGAACTAATGTTGCTCTGAATTTTGTTACTGTCGTGAGATATAAATTGGGAAGACGTGTTCATTGGTGATAAACTGGAGTGTGGTAGGTTTGCCCGAATGTGAACTTGAAAAAATTCAAAGCTTGTTGTAGGACCATATCCTTTAGTTTATCATGGCAATTAGGTTGGTGGCCCTGGGAAATTTTTCTGTTTTGCGGGGGTGAAACAGCCCTTGAGAGGTGAATTTTTATTTGGCAGGTTACGATTGCTCGTGTGTATAATTGGGATGTTCACCAAAAGAGAATCCATCAAGTTAGTGCTCCTGCCAAAGACTCTTAAAGGAATCTTTTCAGCTCGCATCATGGTAGCAGAATGTGTACTCCTGGATGAGAGTACGACTTTGATCTCCCCATTTTCAATTAGGTGAATGAATTATGCACTGCTCTGTGATCGCAATGGTTATGACCCACCACAAGTGATTTTGGTTAGGTTTACTTAGATTTACTGCGTTACACAAAGCTTGTC
The DNA here is from genome assembly GCA_014182565.1 of Eucalyptus marginata. Classification (NCBI taxonomy): domain Eukaryota; kingdom Viridiplantae; phylum Streptophyta; class Magnoliopsida; order Myrtales; family Myrtaceae; genus Eucalyptus; species Eucalyptus marginata. The sequence goes on from CM024589.1 coordinate 24,111,225, forward strand.
ATGTAAACGATTTTGATTGAGAACCTCCTGGGCTTGAGTTTTCACTTTCTGCGTTCGGTGCGCTAGTTTTGGGTTAATGTTAGGTCCATCTATTTGGTGTCGTTTCACCTTGACTGTATGTTTAGTAAGGACCAAATTTAAATTTAAATTTGAATTCCGGGGAAAAACATGGTACTACCTGAGGTCCACTGTGGAATACATGTCAACAAGAGTGTTTTTGGATCAAGTGACTTAGTGCTGTAATTTGGTGGGTCTCTTGTTGTCAGATCTTAGAGATTCCTATTATATTAGAGCAATGCAGGTATAGTCTGGTTACAAAGTCCGTGCCATGACAATATGTATATATATATTACTAAAATCAACTTTTTGCAACTTTTAAGTATTTGACGTAAGTACAATACTAAATCAAATTTTCGATTCAAGCCAATACAGCAGCGCTAAGCTCGAGGTCAACTCCCATTAGATATTCGATGCTCAAAACTCCCCTCAAATCATGGAGTGTTAAATTTTTGGCATGAGCTTCACCAAAACATAATCGAGATATTCAAGATCAAGTTAACTCAATATAATCAAATCAAAACATGGGCTTGTGCTCAAGCTCAATAACTTCAAATATTATCCTCTACATTTATGTTCTTTAGGTATACTACAATTTTCAAATATCTTCCCCTCTATTTTCGTAACTATCAATTATAACTATCAATTTATTTTCTGGACAAAATGATAGAAATTGGATTAGAATTGCGAGTCTCTCAAGCAAAGTCTTAGCTCGATCTTGACTCGATGAAATACTTGGTGTAGCTCTAGTGTAAGCCTGACTTGAGACCAATCGATTTCAACTAATTATTAAGTCAAGCTTGAATTAGTCCTAAGTTGGATTCAACTTCACCCCTAGTGCGAGGCCCGCAGAGTCTGATATATCCATGAGGACTTCTATAGGCTGAATAGTATATCTGACATTGAACTCCATGTAATGTGATCTCTTCCTTGGCAGGAGGGTCATGCACATTTCCCCGATGTGTTATAACTTCTAAATAAACGCGAATTTCTAGAGAAGTTGATGGAAAAAAGTAAATGATCAAAATTCAATGGGACAATTAAAAGTCACTATGGGATAATATTTTTTGTTTTTGTGTAGAAGGAATGTATATTTACTATGTATGCTAATTATTCCTACGATTATGAATATACTAGGATGATCGAACGTAGAAGGCCATCAGTAAATTTGGGAAAATTTGTGTATTTTCTTAAAATAATCTATAAATGGTACTTCATGCATTACAATCGATCTACGACTCTTCAAAGCGGAAGGTGACCTAGAGTCGAATTCACATTTCACAACTTTTTCGTGGCAAAAGAAAAAATATTAATAAGTGGAATAAGGCAAGTATCAATTGACCATGCCAATTAGTGCGAATTGGGATTAAATATTAGAAGATCTGCTTTCTTTGGCTTAGCAAAAGTAGAACGGAATTCGGGCTCCAGCTGAGAAATGCTAATCCTTCTTAATTTAATTAGCAAAACAATAGCAATCAAAATATGCTTTTCTAGCCTAGAAATGAAGGAAGAGATTCCTCCCCAAAAACAAAACAAAGAAAGAGATTAAAGGGGACTCCATTAGGCTTCCTTTGTGGTCACGCTAGATTTGAGTGGAGCTAAGTGGCCAATTAAATCATCTTTTTTATAGTAGGATCCATTATAATGTTATTATAATGTAATTTTGTCTAAAAGCAAAAGCACTAGAAAAAGCATCTCTATTGGGATCCCTTGATTCACGCCAAAAAAGTCGTGCATGAGCTCATTTGATTTGTGAGCCTCATCCGTCTCACTTTCTTGTTTCCAAAATTGAGGTGTGTGTACGAGAAGCCTCATTTTTTTTTTTTTTTTTTTGAAGTTAATTGCTGATATCGATAAAATATTTAACATATATATTTACTTTATTGTTAGAATATTCAAATACTATACAATCCTTTATCTAATAGCTTAAACTTTTAAAATAGTTTGCAATAGTCCCATAAAATTTTATGTTTACATCTATACCATATTTTGGTTTAGCTAAAGTAGAATGGAATTTTGGCTCCAGCTGAGAAAAGCTCATCCTTCTTAATTTAATGAGCAAAAAAAAGCAATCAAAATCTCCTTTTCTAGCCTAGAAATGAAGGAAGAGATTCCTCCCCAAAAACAAAACAAAGAAAGAGATTAAAGGGGATCCATTATGCTTCCTTTGTGGGCACGCCAGATTTGAGTGGAGCTAAGTGGTCACTTAAAATCATCTTTCTTATAATGTTATTATAATTCAATTTTGTCTAAAAGCAAAAGCACTAGAAAAAGCATCTCGATTGGGATCCCTTGATTTACACCAAAAAAGTTACACATGATTTCATTTGATCTGTGAGCCTTGTTTGTCTCACTTCTTGTTTCCAAAATTGAGGTGCGTGTATGAGAAGCCTAATTTTTTTGTGAAAATATTTAACATATATATTTAAGTTATTGTTAAAAAATTCAAATATTAAACAAGCTTTTATCTAATAGCTTAAACTTTTAGAATAGTTGGCAGTAGTCTATAAAATTTTATATTTATATCTATAAAATACTAGGATATTAGATCTCAAACGTAGTGCCCTCTTGAAATGACATAATGACATGTTTAGGACATGATAGGCGCGTTGCGCGATTGTTATTCTTCTTAAAATCAAGGGTAAAAGTCATAAAAAAATCCTAAATTTTGCCTACTATGTCACATTTACCCTAAACTTTTTTTGTGACACAAAAAACCTAAAACTTATATTCATATGACATGTCTATCCCAAACTTATATAGTGTGACATATTTACCCCACATTTATTTTTTGTGACACCAAAAATCTCAAGTTTTTTTCAAAGACACCAAAAAACCCCACACTTTTACCTGTGTGAGACATTTATCCCAAAAAATTGTGTTATAGAAAAAAGTTTGAGATAAATATACCACACGGGTAAAAGTTTAAGGTTTTCGATATCACCAAAAAAAAAAAATGTTTGGAGAAAATGTGTCATAATAGGCAACATTTGGGATTTTTAGGGTTCCAAAAAATAATTTGGGATAAATGTATCACTCTAGGTAAAGTTTATAGTTTTTCGTGACTTTTTCCCTAAAATCAAACATATTTCAAGATAAAAGATTCGGAGTGTTAGATCAAAATCTTGAATTTATCTGACAAATTTAGATAGTTTATCAAAGGGTCTTTAAATTATTGTTATTAATCAATAAGGACTAGCAAAGATTTTAATAGTGCATTACATTTCAATGCAATACTTGTCACAAATATAATTACTCTGCAGTCTGATCAAGGATCAATTGATCATGCCACTTAATGCAACATTGGATTAAATATAAGGAAATCTGCTTTGTTGGGCTTAGCAAAAGCAGAAAGGACTACCCTTACCAAAAAAAAAGAAAAAAGAATGGACTCCAACCGACAAAAGAAAATGTTTCTGAATTTAATGCGCAAATCAAAAGTAATTGTACGTGATTGTACTATGAAAGTAAGTAATAATTTTGTTGCAATGATTTGATGGTGAACAGCATCTTGTCTACCAGTACTAGAGCCTGCCAGCACAGTCAAAGTAAGCAATAGTTCTGCTACAGTGATTGGATGGGGAACAGTATTAATGCACATGTTGCTATACTTTCTGGCGGTTATCTTCTCTTTGTGATTTTGTTCTTCTTCTAACAGATCGATCGACCCCATACCAGCCATCATCTTTTGTATCTCCGCTACAGTGTGATTGGTAGTAGCTTTTCACTATTGGTGGACTCCTTAACTTCGGAAATGATTTTCTCCATTACTGCAACATATTCATGTGGTGATTGTGCAGTAGCAAGGGGGGCTGCTGCAAGAGATTTTTGTTGCAAGAATGATGCATTTGATGATCCGGCTAATGTTGTTTGTGATCTAGTGGTGATTTGGACGTGTCGGTTGTTTAACAAATTCCAGATTGATTCTTCAAATTCCAGATTGATTCTTCAGAAGTTTGTATCTTCAAAGAGCAAATATAGCAAAGTTTATCCTCACACTTGCAATTTATGCATTCTTACCGTAATCCCTGCATTTATTTCCCAGGTTGCACATATTTTCTTGATGAGTGATGACCAAACCTCACTTTTTTTTTTTTGGTCAAAAGATCTCCTTCTATTAATATTATGAAGGAAGGTTACAACTAGTAGGAAAGTCAAAGCATAATATAGAAAAGAGTTCTGACGGGGGATGAGCAACCCAATTACTAGGGAGAACATCGGTGTAATGGGATTTTGCAAGCCAATCAGCCGCTTGGTTGGACGCTCGTGGTTCAAATTTGAGAGTAACATTCTTCATTTGGGCCAGCATCAGTCTGCAGTCGAGGACAAAAGGCCGCGAAGCCCAGGGGATATCATTTCGGCCCGGGATGGACTCGGCGGCAACGAAAGCGTCGGGGAGTGTGGACGGTCGGTGGAGTTCGTGCGGTCGAAGTGATTGGGTTCAGTTCATCTTCTTTCTCTCTCCACCACACGAGTGCCTGTAGAATAGCTAGGGTTTCAGCCATGTGAGCCGATTGAGCACAAATCGTCTGCGCAAATCCACCAACGCACACACCATTAGCTCCTCTGCATAAACCTGCAATGGATCCCTCTGATTTGGTCTCCTGCCATGAACAGTCGACGTTTATCTTCCAATCGCCCGGATCTGGAGGTATCCATGAGTGCGGTTCTGAGGTGAGCACTTTACTTCTTGGTTGCCATCGTTCGAAGAGATGCTGGGATAGGGCAGCGTCACTAATTAGCCGATGTTTTTGAATTTTCCGGCCTTGAAAAATCATGGAGTTGCGAGCTTTCCAGATATGCCAGAGGGTAGCCGCGAACAGAGCCTTCTGATTTGCTGATTTGCCGGATGTAAGGTAATCGCAAACCCATTTGTCCATTCTTGTGATGGAAGTAGGGGAGAGATTTATATGATCAGTAAAGTTTAGCCATATCTCGGATGTCCATTGACACAGGATGAATAGGTGCTCGGACGATTCGGGATGCTGTTGGCAGAAGCAGCAGGATGGCTCGGTATAATTTTCCGCCGGAGTAGGTTGAGTCTTGTTGGAAGACTTTCTGTGCATAAGCTCCATAGGAAGTGTCTGCTGATTGCTTTGTTATGAGATTTGCTTGGCCACGACAAAAAGTTGATGGAGAAATCCATCCCATGTATAATTAAATTCACCCAATTTTCATTAAAAAGACAAAAACAAAATTACTTCAAATCATTCAATTGTAATTTAATTGGTAGCCCCAAATTCATGAACTTTTTTATTTTTTTTATTTATTTTTTGTATTTCAATGTAGGATTCAGTTACTAGAAGAATTTCAAATGTCTAGTTTTTCACCGTTAGATTTTTCTACCATAAAAATTAGTTTTGTTGAAAAAGAATTTCCAAGAATCCCAGTTCTTTTCCAAGTTGTCGAGCAAATTTAAGGATAAGTTGTCCAATAGAATCTAGAAAAAATTATTATTTAGCTAATTTTTTTTAACACAATCACTTGTTTACAGATCTTCAATTTTGTTGTGCATATCCCCATCAAACTCCTTCTTATCGTTAAATAAAAAAACAAAGAAAATTCTTTCTTATCGGTTCTCTTCTATATGCAAATACATAGATGCATATATATATAGGCATTCGCAAAAAAAAAAAATATCTTCTTTAAAGATTTTCCCAAATAGAATCACAATTACATTCTCCAATGGAAAACTTTAAAGATGAAATTTGATTAAATTGAAAAATTGCATAAAATAAGGAACTTTTTAAAAATGTTGATAAAATCTCATTATTTTCAATTGACAGAAATTAATATTATCTACAAAGTGTGTACGAAAAAAATATCAAGATGCTTCATTATGCACAATGTTTTTAGTATATTCCTAGATATTACCATAATGCCCTTATGTCTATGTAAAAGCATCTCACCAATAGTAAGGATAAAAGATAAGTTCTTTAATATAGTAAATAAAAAGACTTGACATATATTTTAGACTAATGAACTTAAAAAAAATAATTCACCAAGAAAGTGAGCGTTGAGATAAGAGGAAGAAAAAATAAATGAGTTTTTGTTAGAGCAATGATGAGAAGAGACTTTCAAGTTCGATGTTAGATAATTAATTTGTTTTTTTACTAGTGACTTTTACATAGAGCATGTAATACATTATAATAATATTTAAGGATACACTAACAAAATTCTTTAATACACTAAGAAAAATAAAACACGTGAAATGCATGATAATGGCAACTAGATCCTTAATTGATATAGAAAAACAGGAAAAAAGGAAGAATGTGGCTGTCGCTTTAAATTGTAATTGAATGATTGAAGGCAATTTAGTCTTTCTAGTTGTGATGGATTTGGGCATGTAGGGTGGAAATAGTGCCGCCCAAAAATTAATGGGGGAAATTATAGTTACAATGAGATAATATATTCTTTTCCATGTAAAAAGAACGTTAGCTCCTATTCACGATATTTATTCATAATGTACCAAGATGATAAGTGCTGAGGTCATAAGTAGATTTAGAAAAATTCCGTGTGATTGCACCAACAATTAGCTTTTAACAGTGCACCGTGCGTCATGGTCGATCTATATCTCTCGTGTGCAAAAGGCGACTTTGCACCAATTTCACATTTCACGATTTTGCCATGACAAAGGAAAAAGAGTAGTAGGCGGAACAAAGGCAACATTGATCATGCCAATTATTTGGATAAAATATGAGAAGATCTGTTTTGTTTGGCTTAGCAAAAGCAGAGTGGAAGCCTAGCCCTGGCTGAGAAAAGCCAACCCTTTAATGAGCAGAACAAAAGCAATAACGGTCTGCTTTTTTCTAGACTAGAAATCGAGGAAGAGATTTCTCACCAAAAACAAACGGATACAAAGATTGAAGGGGATATATTATGCTTCCTTAGAGGTGACGCCAAATCGTCTGCTTGTGGAGTCCAGACTGCTTACATCATCTTATGTTATTATAATTCTATATATGTCTAGAAGGAAAAAGGCATTAAGACAGACATCTAGATTGGGATTCCGTGATTTGTGTAATGATTGAATTGCATAACTTCAATTAAAATACAAACTTATGATAAAAAAATTGGATGCAATTCTAATTGATTTGCGAGCCTCTTACCTCTCACTTTTTGTTTCTCAAATTTAGGCGTCTGTTTGAGAAGCTTAATTTTTACATGAAATTAATCGTCAATATTGATAAAACATTTTAAATTTTTGTATGTGCGTGTGTGAAGTGAGTCTTTGTACAATTGCATAATATTAGATTTCAAACTTGGTGCCCACCTTTAAAACGACATAATAACATGTTCAGGACATGATCACATTTTGTCTATGTGCATGTGTGAATAATCTGCAGAAATGGAGAGTAAATCTAGACCGCATTCAATGGAGCTAGAGAAAGGTTCAGTGACTTCGATTAATTAGAGATGTCGTCATCGATCATTAGCAAAATGTAGTCGATTTAACCATGACAAAGTTAAAATTTTGGGCTTGGCACTTATAAGAAAGAAAATTTTCACAAAAAGAAGAAAAAAAGAAATAAAGCCCTTCGGTGGTCACATGGATGTTTCTACGATCTTTCCAAAAAGCAACCTAGGAGGGCCTGCAATTGTTAAATCGCAAAATAATGGATCTCAACCGTGAAAACAAAGCTTTTCAAGTTTTTACAAATTACTACAGTTTACATTATGATAGGTATCAATGGTTCAACTAATTATAGAATAGAAATAGTTGCACGGATCATGGTCTGCAGACCAACTGTGATCACATCCATTAATTTTTAGGTAATCCATGTATTATTTATGCGATTAACGATTTTGTGATGGACCCGATTTATAGATCCGAGTATTGGCAAGTCTAACCCAATGAAGTCTACATGAGTTAGGAGAGAGAGTGAACTTCCTTAAGAAACAAAGATGAACTTAAGTTCTCTTTGCTTAAGATGGACACAAGTCTTTCCTCAAGTCTTTGTCCGACCCTTTGGTGGAAGCAAAAGCAAAAGCAAAAGCAAAAGCACCGAAGCATGTTTGTCTAGTCAATTCGTTTGCACATAGCCAAATTCCACATCAAATAGACTTGTTTGTTCGTTTGATCACACACTCACAACGTGTTTTGCAATTTCAGGACCAGGACCTGGAAAATACCAAGAAACTTAGGTTGATATCATCAAAAAGCATAAAGACCCTCATTCAAGATTAAAAATGTTCGGAAAATCTCAATGTTGATCTCCTTGTGGAGGAGGAACCGTATCTTCTTCGCAATTTCCACGAAAGAATAAGCTAAGCTAAAGTCTCCCTCTTAGGACCATTTTAGCTCAACGAAAGGGATCTATTTTGTACATGTAATTTGCAAAGCAAAACTCAAATTGCGTAAAAGATTAACATTAGCATGGACCTAAAATTAAAGAATATAGAAAACTTTAATCAGTATCTTTCAATTTTTTGAACCATTAGGTGAAATTGAAGTACATAGACTTCCAAGAAGGTCAGCCAAATAAAATTGCCCAATCAGTTATGTAGAGTTAAACTGAAGCTGAAAGAGTGGTTGCTCCTATACTGGTCATGCCACACTTCTCTATAGCTCTATACTTATCACGTGACATAACACTTAGCATTGTGTTGCCATGTGGTCCAATGACCTTACAAATTATTTCTATGTCTTCTTGTAGTTCATGTGTTATTTTCTAGTGCTATTTATAGATAACATCAACATTTAATCATCTTCAAATACTAAAAAAACTGATTACATCTAGAGGTAGGCTTAGGCAAAACAATAAATTTAAACTTAGCTGAAGTGATTGAATTAACCAATGAATAGAATGGATATGTGTTTTATAAGTAGTACATACTACAGTAATTGTCATCTTCCATGGAGCATCCACTTTCCGGAAATCTTGAAAATTAATGTTATACTTTTTTTAACTAAATTTGATCGAACTTGGTCCAGCATACCTTTTCTGTACAATGGACAATCGAACCCATTTTTCCCCCACGGAAGCTGGTGACTTCAATTTTGCTAAAATGCAATTCACCTCGGATTGTGGCTTTTGGGTGGCTGGGTCGGATAGATGAACTTGGCAAAAAGTGATGATCTTTTGGTTATAAAAATTCCGATCAATGTGATTTTTATGGTGTTGGAAAGCTTATTATTAAATTTTTAAGATGAAATTAATCGATTGGATAAAATCATAAAATTTCCAACCCCTCATTATCGGACAGCTGTGTTTGGAAAAACTTGACGTCTTAAGATCCAGTTGTTCAATTTGGGCAAATTGGGTATCTTGAAAAAGCTTTTGACAAGTACAACTCAATTATACCCTTTCACTGAACTTTTAATTGAACTTTTAATGAGGTTTGCCTCTCGGTCAACTTTGCTATGGCATTGGAGGGTCGCTCGTGTCTTTAGTGACCTTTCGCATGTGTTCAATGATGCAATGGAGGCTCTGTCCATCAGTGATTATCTATCGAGCAATCAAGCTTCGCCAATTCTATTCCTTATTTGATGGAGTTAGCCAACAACGAGCACGACCATTTTACGGTCCATTCATCATAGCCGAAATAATATATTCTGGAGTTCTACTGTTCTTTTGGTCTTTACTATGTTGGATCCAAATTGAATGTGAAAGAGCTCGGACTTCTGCTTCTAACATATTATGAAAACTTTGGCCTTGATGAATTGTGTTATGTGCGAGAAATCTTGGCGAGAGTGAGGACTTGGCTACATAATCCGTATGGTGCATATTTTACTTGATATGATGAGGAATTGGCCACGGACAAAGATGCCAACCTCATCTAGCAGACTATCCACAACCATCTGGTACCTAATATGCATAAATGAAAAAGCGCCTTTGAGCTCTCCGAGCACATCAGCGGGGGCAACAAAAGATTATTAGTTATTCTTTATTAATTAATCTCATTCTTTCTCAACTACATGGACTTTACATTTTTTTTTATAGCCGTGTCTTCCTCCTATCTTATCTCTCGCTTGGCACTGAGCTACGTACTGTAAGCTCGTAACTAAGTAGGGCATTAAATTGGTCGAATGTTCTTGATCAGTCAGACCAGTGGAATGAGCTACCACCCTTAAATTCATCCTCAACTAGCGTGCGCCCTTTCTCGGGTTCAAGGGACTCCCTGTCGTCAAGATCTAGCTAGGAACAAAGGTTCTCTCTCATTTCGAAGCCGCAAAAACGCTCATTTCGTTTCATGCTTGTATAGTCAAAGTAAGTTGTCTTTAGTTCTAAGGTGTAGTTTCCTCGAACCATCCCAACATGATGGTCTTGTGTACTTGCAAAAACGATTGTTATTAAGTCTTGATTTAAGATTAACCAACTTGATCAAAAAACACTTTGTAACAGAAGAGTCCTCATTATATGAAGCACCATTGCACACAAGGACCATGAGAATGATTCCTTGAAAGCAAGATGAATTTCAGCTCAAAACTTGATAAAATTTAAACTCAATTTGAACTTAACCTTCACGCGACTTCATCTCCCAAGCATGAACTCCCAAAAGTTGCTGAGAGATGGGGCAAATATCCTCAAGTCTCGCACCAAAGTTCCCGCGGAACAGCTATGCACCACCCTTTTTTCCTCACTTTTTTGAATGGGTGGAATCCACGTGGCAAACTTAGAGTCGTTAACTTTTCTTTTATAAAGAAGAGTGGTCGGCCACTTGAAAAATTTGCAATTTGGTCTGTTGGGGGATCCAATTTTTTGAGGGCTTTTTAACTATTTGTCCGGTCAACTTGATCTCAGATGCTTAGGCAATCTTTCGTATCTTTGGTTTGATTTACTGGGCGATGAGAAGAGTGAGCTGAGGTAAATCCCTCGGTGGCTCGTGATAATTCGAACCGAATTGACATCGAGCCAATCTAGTTAATCCCTTAATGCCACGGTCTGCATTAGAAAGTATAATACGGTCATAATAATTATGATGAGCCATGATTGAAGTTGATCAATTAAGTGTGCATTTGGTAATATTTCTATTTAGGAGAATAATTTCTTTTTATAAATAATTTATTTATATTTTATTTTCTGAAATAATTTTTGAGTAAAAGAACGTGTTTGGTAAATCGTACAAAATTTATATTCTCGAAATAGAAAAATAGTATGAATGCTTTTGGTACAATTTACGAATATTTTTGTAATGTAGAATTTCATTTAACTTTTAATAATTTTTTTTAGATTTTTCTTCTTTTCCCCTCTCTTCTTCTTCTTGCTCCTCCTTTAGCTGGTACCGGTAGCATTCGATGAGCGGCGGCAAGTGGCGACCACGTGGCGGCGGCCGCACGATTGGCGGCGTCGGGGGTGTGAGAAAAGAAGAAGAAAAGGAAAAAAAAAAGAAAAGAAAGAAAATAACTTATTTGTAAAAATTGCTCCTTGAAATAAGAAGTTATTTTTTCTATTTCTTATTTCTATTTCAAATCTATTCTCTGACTACTTTTCTATTCCAGAGAATTAAAAATTAGTTAATGTTACCAAATGGATTTCTGTTATTATTTTGTTCCAAAAAACAAAAGAACAAAAGACTAGAGAAATTGGCAAGTTACCATGCACACCCCAAGGAACCATAGGAGGGAAATAGTTGCATGGTTCATGGTCTATGGACCATATGCAATCACATCCATTGATTTTTGTAATTTGTACAACTAATGATCTTAATAGACCCAATTTATGGGACCTGAGTACTGGCAAGTCTAATCTGACGAAGCCTATTTGAGTTAGGAGAGAGAATGAACTTCCTCAAGAAACAGAAATGAACCTGCCTTTTCTCTTTGCTTATGATGTACACAAGTCAATCTTCAAGTCTTTGTCCAACCGTCTTGTGAAGGCAAAGGAGAAAGCACCGAAGTATGTCTTGTCTAGTCAATTGACTCGTTATGCATTGGTCTGCACATAGTCAAATTGCATGTCAAATAGGCTAGCAATTTGTGTGTTCACACAAGTACACACACAAAGATGTCAGCACTTACAAGTTCCGTTTGGAAATTGGGGTGGCAAAGCGCGTTTTGAAATTTCGGCCCTGGAAAGTACCAGGAAACTCAGGTTGATATTATTAAAAAAAAAAAATCATTCAGCTCACACTTTTTGAGAATAAAATATTTAAAATATCTCAACTTTGTTGGAATCATCGTGAAGGAGGAACCACATTTTCTTTGCAATTTCCATTAAAAAACAATGTCAAATTAAGCGGACATGAATCCAATGCCAAATCAACCAGTAAACAAACAATAGAGACGAATCAGACAAAATCAGCATTTGATTTGAATATCAACGTCGGTGTACAATCTCAATCGGCGAGCAATTTCATTTTGTCATCGTTCAATCTAGCATTGAAGTGCAATCATAACATGCAATCCTAGTCTATTTTCAGCTTCATGTAACTTTATGGCAATAGCAAATAATATCGAGTATGAATGGCTTTATGAAGGAAGGCTGCAGGTGGCTTCCAGGCGAATGGCGCATAGTACCAAAGTAATAGCAAGTGGAACTCATTATAACTTGTCCAGATACATCCAACATCTAACCGTTCAGCAACACGCAACTTATACTTCCGACGCCACCTCCTCCCCTTCGACGACTTTCATCAACTTAGCCTATTGCTTTTGTTTGCTTATGAAGGAAGGTCGCTGGTGCATTACAGTGCCTGTTACTCTAGACACAACTCGCCCGGTCTCTACTCTGTGAACAACCAATTATACTTTCGATTGGTATTGCAGGTATAAGGCAGCATGCAATTGATAAAGTTGGATTATCGGTGCGATTGTTTTACGTAAAAATGAATAATTAAAAAAATATTTTTCTAAAAATGATTGTTTATATCGCTCAATATAATTAGTCAATGAAAAATATTTTCATTATCGACAATAATTTATATCTAAATATTTTTGTAAAGAATAAAAATATTTTTCGTTCATTCATTTTTATAAGTAATATAAGTGTTCATTTTTAGAAAAAAAATTTTTCATATTAGCCATTCTTTTTGCAAAACAAACGGAGCTTAAGTTAAAAGTCAATGTTCTAAGACAGTTAAGTGGTTCAATTCATAAGAAATTAACATTTGGATTCTAAGCTGCAATATGTCAGTGGAGTTCCTCTTAATGAGATGATATAAGTTCCTCTGTTTTTGTAATGAGTTTTCATGCAATAATTATCCTTCTTGTAGATTCTGAGTTGATTTTTTTTTTTTTTTTTTTTTTGCCTGTGATGTTTTTTCAGTTGAAGAAACAATTAACTACAAATATTCAAGAGTCGCTGGCATGTTCATGGTTTTAATGATTACTGACACTCTTTTCTGTGGCATTTCTTTTCACTCTACTAAAAGATTTACCTACCAATGTTTTTTTTTTTTTTTTGAACAGAAAGGGATTTTTCATTAAAGTAACACTGTAAAACATCCAGCTTTAACCGCATCCGAAAGCAGCAAATTAAACAAGTCCGGGGGAGGAGGAAAAATATTAGCAGAAGAAAGGGACCCGCGTGAATGGGCCTTCGCGGCCCAGTCCACAGGTTCATTTGATTCTCTATTGGTAAACCTAAGGCATAATCGAGAGAAACAGGGGAGAATGGCTGCCGTCTCCACGAGCAATGAGCGACTCTCCCATGGCGTTTTCTGTGGGTCATACACAGCTTCGACCATTTGCAGGCAGTCCGTCTCCAGAATGAGGGGCACTTCTGATTTCCCAATCCGGAGAAGATGGTGCAGCGCAATGTTCATCGCTTGGACTTCGATCTGCAGAGCCGTAGTTGCGGTGGCTTCACAGGTAAAACCTTCGTGCATAGATCCATTATGATCTCGACAGATATAGGCAGTTGATCCGTAGAGATTACCGCTGTGGAAGGCTCCATCAATGTTTATTTTCAATGTTCCAGGTTCAGGAGGCCTCCACAACGACCTTGGAGTCGAATGAGAAGAACGCACTCCTGTGATGGCGGGGTGCAGATGCGTTGTCAGGGTGAAAGAAGACCAGGCCGCGTGCACAACAAAGTGGGGATCGGGCTTCTGCTGCTGAAAGATCCATCTGTTTCTTGCTTTCCAGACATACCAGAAGAGAAAAGCTAAAAACTCCATACCTGGTGCGTTGTTATGTTTATCCATCCTTTCGGCTACCCATGCTTCAATACGCGTGATCTGAGTAGGAATAATGCGGATGTTAACTCGGTGATGAGACCATACATTTGATGTCCATGGGCAGAGTAAGAACACATGTTCTAGTGTTTTGGGAGTCTGTGTTGCACACACCGGACATAGAGGGTCACGAGTAATATGTCTGTTAAAGAGGTTAACCTTAGTTGGGAGGGCATTTTGAATAATGGACCAAAGGAAGAAGCGGATTTTAGCTGGGATATGGAGTTTCCAAATGTGTTTCCACAATGTAGCGGATTTTATCTACCAATGTTCAAATGTATAAATTATGGTAGTGCGAAGCTCGAGCTCAACTCCTATTAGACATTAGATGCTCGGAACTCCACTCGAGCCATGGAGTATTCAACTTCCAGCTTGAGCTTGACCAGAAAAAAATGGAGATATCAAGCTCAAGTAGACTCGACACAATCACGTTATAAAATGAGTTCAAGCTCGGGCTCAATATGTTCAAATATTATCTTTTCATTTATGTAATTATATATGTATTTCGCAACTTTTAAATATCTTGCCCTTTATTTTCCATAGCTATCAAATATTTAACTGAACAAAATAATAAAAAGTTGATTAATATGGTGAGTCTCTCGAACAGAATATAATGAGCTCAAATTTTTTTTTTTTGGGTCGTGAATAAAATTCTCGTTGATAGATTAAGATTTGTTTGGCTTAAGGAAAGCAAAATGGAAGTTTGGCTCCGGCATAGAAAAGCTAATCCTTTTAAAAAAAATATATATAATTAGCAGAACAAAAGCAATTGAAATATGCTTTTTCTAGCCTAGAAATAAATGAAAAAATTCCTCATTCCAGAAAACCAAACAGACAAAAAAGAATAAAGGGGATTTATTATGCTTCCTTTGTGGTCACACCAAATTTGAGTGGACCTGACAAACCAATTGAAATTGTCACGCCCCGATCCTCGGGCATGCGCCCATCCCTCACCTTGGTTGATTTTAAAGTGCGATATCCCAAGACTAAGTATCGCCGACCCTTTCTTTTTATTACGCATGCGGAAGCAGTTATAAATCCCCAGACAATAAAACAATGTGATAGAAAATCAGGCCATATTTTTCATATTGAAATTCACAACCATACTTTCATTAACAGCACAACTCATGGTATATTTACAATACTATTTATAGCAAACAAGTCTCACACCTATCTACACTAAGACAGGGTTCACAAAAGGGATGGGATCTCAATCCACATCTGGGTTGTACTTAAGATCCCTCTCTAGATCATCTTCTTCTTCAAAGATCTTTCTCCTCCTCAGGTTCCTCCTCCTCAGCTCCTCCTCAGGGTCCTGAAATGGTTATTCAATAACCAACGAGACCACGTCTCAGCGAGTTCTACCCCCTAAGACTTAATTAGTAAGCCAATACACTATGGGCTGCCTAAACACGCACAGGTCAGAGGACTTACCTTGGCCTCAGATTCCACCTGCAAATCAGTACAATTCATACTAGGCACTCAACTACTCATAACAAATCGAACCAGTCGATTACATGTCACCGAGCACACGTGCATTCTCTAAGGCACTAGTTTACCAAAGTGATGCATCAAATCACCGAGCCCACGTGTCTCTCCCAAGATGTCTCACTTAATTCCCTAGGCCCACGTGCATTCTCTAAGGCACTAGTTCGCCAAAGTGATGCATCAATTCACCGAGCCCACGTGCCCTTTTTACGATGCCTGGGGCCACGTGCATTCTCTAAGGTACTCATTCACCAAAGTGATGCATCAAATCACCGAACCCACATGTCCTTTTAGATGCCACACTGATTCACCACTCCACCATCGATACTGACAATCGGTACTCAAACATTTTCCCACCACATAATTGAAATCAACCAATTAGGAATATCATAAAATTCACAATTTAAATCAATTTCATATAAATCGAAGCTCAAATAAATAAACGGACTGCACCATGACAATTAGCACGAAATTCCGGTCACCAACCATCCTAGTTGAATTTCCGGAAAAATAATTAATTAAATAATTAATTTCGAAAAATAAATAAATAAATATTAAAAATCCAATTTAGGCCCATAATGCTTGATTGGAAGCTGAGACGAACGCGGAAAATTACCGAGACTCATTCAATTAATAACATGGCATACCTACTTGGTAATGTCTATTTTTAACCCCCTAACATGCATCATTAAGTCTCTAATTTAATTAATCTAAATTAATCTAACCACCTAATTGTATTTAATTAAATCTAACCAACCCTAAGTATAATTAGCAAACTAAGAAAGCATTTGTGAGTAAAACTCACTTGGTAAAAGTGGAGACCGAATCACCGCGACGGCGACGCGATGGCGACCGAAATCGGACTTTCGACGACACCGGTGGGCTTGGGTTGGGCCTTAGACTCGGGCCCAATAAATCTCAACCCAACTGAGATTTGTCTTGTACTGGACCGGGCTTCACATGACTGAATGGGTCTTGAATGGGCTGTCCTCGCGGGCCTCTAATTTTGCTGGGCTTGGAGCAAAATCTGCTTTGGCAAATACAACTTCAATGGACTGAGAATGGGCTACTCTCTCTTGGGCTGAAATAATCTGAATTTCACTTGGGCTGAACTTGATGGGCTGAAGATAGGCCCAGTTGTTGGGCCACGAAAAATATGTGGGCTGCTCTAGAAGGCCCAAGGATGGGTTGCTGAAATTGAAGATGGGCTTCACGGGCTGAAGCTTGGGTTGCTTCTTGTGAGCTGGGTTTGCTTTTGAACGAGTGGGGATCATTCGGTGGAGATGGGCTCTGTGCAAGAGCTGCTTTGGTCAAGAACAAGCTTCGTGGAGGGCTGTCACACGTGAAGATGGATACACGCTGCTTCGAACGTGGCAGCAGCTGCAAGAAGAAATCGTGGCAGGGCTTCGCTCGGTGGGGGATTTCCTCGGTCAATCTTTAGAGGTTTTCAGCTGGGCTTTGACCGGTGAAATGGACCGAAACTTGGCAAAGATGGAGGGAGCTGTTGCGGGGTCTTCGGTGGCCTGGCGTTGTATGCGTGCGGAGATGGAGCAACTTCTTGGACGTCACTGCTGCTGGCTTCTGCGGTCAGCCGAGGAGCTTCGGTTGACCTGGATGCATGGAGACGGCTGTCCTTGCTGGTGCCAGTTGTTAGAACTAGTAACAGCACCTAGAGGGGGGTGAATAGGTGACTAAGACGATTTTTATAAAATTAACATAATGTATAGACAATTTATTTGATGAAGGATTAAGGATTTGAAAATAATAATCGCTGCAAGTGAAAGCAATATAAAGTAAAAGGATTAGGGATAGAGAATCAAGACTCCAGATTTATAGTGGTTCGGCTTATACCAAGCCTACGTCCACTCTCCCGCACGGACAGCCCTCTGGCTGGATTTCACTAAGAATCAAAAAGAGAATTTACAATCTCACGCCCTTGATTCCACAAAGTAGAGTCTCTACTACACTTCCTCAAGGTCTCACCACACTTTAGTCTCTCTTTTGATTACAAGTAAAGCTCGAAGAATAGGATCACAAAATAAGAAGGAGATTCAGACTTTGGAATTCTTTTATCTGGCACCCTTCAACAACTTGAACGTCTCCCTTAAATACTTCTTCATGCCTTCATTACCGTTGGCACCTTCCAAAGAAGTTCTTCCAATCAACCCGTTGGACAGAATCAATTTAGAGAGATCTTGAGCTCTTTAAGGCAAGCGTTGATAGCCCATCAATCCTGCTCGCCCATACAATTAGGATCTTGGTTTCCATAAGTATAACCTTCCAAATATAAGTTGCGAATCTAGAGAATCTAGATTATTCGAATACGAATATAAGATCTTGTAGTGCTAATTCCGTCGAGAGATATTCCTCAACCGTTGGAGTCAAAACCATACTAGATAAAATCGGAGATAGAAGTTTTAACTTTGTCGGTTTGGAAACTGTCCATGAGAGTTAGACTTTGAAACTTGAGTCTTGATGTCTTCGGACTTTGGTCTTCAGACTTTGTCAGTAGAGTCTGTAAGTCTTCAGACTAGACTGATGGAAATGTTTTGTCGACTTCAAAATACTTTAAGAGAATTTTTCCAACAATCTCCCCCTTTTTGATGGTGACAAAACTTTCCTGCAGATTTGAATACAATTGCCCTGCAACATAACATTTAAGCTAGCAATGATATCTCATAAAAGATTAGAGTAAAGATAGTAAAAGTTGTCCTGTACATAGATTTGTCCTGTACACAGATCTGCATCCACAGAAAACAAATTAGTTTTGTACAGATATTAAACAACTATCTTTAATAGCTTAAAGTAATGCAATAATAAGCAGCAAGCAATCCAACTAGCAATCAAAAGCTCAAGATAAAGTCATAAAGTCAATCACAACCAAACAAAATATTGAATCCAAAGAGTGTTTAAAAACTGAAAGTTTGGAAATGGAAATCTGCAAAAACTTCTCCCCTTTTTTGTCAGCATAAAAAGGTGAGAAAGTCAAGGTGCGCGAGGAATGCGAACAAGTTGAAAGTCTTCCATTGACTTGACAGTTTCCTCCAGTTTCCTCAAATCCTCCTGCAGTTGAGTGAGAGCTGTGCCTTTGGCAGTGGCCTGAACCTGAAGTTGAACATATTTAATTTGATCATGCAAGGAGATGAACATGGCATGATTCTCATTCTGCAGTGTCTGGAATTCGCATCCTAAAGCATATATCTGGCCCTTGAGCTCCAAAATGATTTCAAGCAGTCATCCAAAATCGCCTGAATTGTCAGTTTGCGTGCTTGCATCAACATGGTCTGATTGTGGAGTTAAGCCAGTGGAGCGAATATCAGTAGGAAGATCATCATGTGGAGATGTTGCTTCTTCCTCAGGAAAATGAGAGGCATAGACATCCTCTGCACCAGCAGGTGATCGACTAACACTTGCACTGGTAAAGGTTAAAAGAAGAGGAGCACTTGCTCTTGGAACATCTCCCCCTGTTTCAATGCCTTCGGGAGGAGAGAAGTATTCTTCTTGCTGAGATACCTCTTCAGTGTCAAGCTGTTTTTGATCCTCCTTTTCTGCTGGAGAATCTACACTATCTTCTTCATCATGTTGTTCTTCTAGCTGTTGTTGTGAGTCTGTTCTGGCTGTTTCTTCTTCTTCTTCTTCTTCTTCTGCCTGCATGAATTCCTTCTCCTGGTTCCCTTTCTCAGTTTCTTCTTCAACTGGATGTTCTAGTTCTGCCGACTCAGGAACAGAATGCTGGGAAACAAAGGCAGAGATAGGAATATCATCCTCATCATCTTCTTCATCCCGCAAGATGATTGCCCTCCTTCTCTTGGTAGGACCAGGCATAGGATCTTTTCCTTTCCTTTTTCCAGCAGATGAGTCTTGTCTGGTCTTGACAGGGGTCTTCTCCTTGAACTGCTCAAGCTTTTTGCTGAGTTCTTTCAGACACATTTTCATAATCATTCTCAGCCCGATGACCATTTGATCAATAGTCTTCACACACAGAGTGTTGGGAGGCTGAATGTTCAAATGTCTGAATAAACGAGTGATGAGAACAGCATAAGGGAGTTTTCCCTTGTCCTTCGCCATAGACTGATACATGTGGAACATTATGGTATGGGGCAAGGAAAAGTTATAGCTGATCTTGATGGCATACATCAACTTTGCTTCAGAATTGGATACATCTGTCTTCGATGTCAACTTAGGTCTGAGACAGTTGATCACAATTTTATGAAGCAGAATGTTTGAAGCATTCATCCTTGAATAGGAGAGACGGCCTTCTGCGATTCTATCTCTTGCAAGCTCCAGAGTTGCATGGCTAATAGACATAGAGATTGATTGAAAAGCTCCTCTTTCCACACCAATAATGTCAGCCAGAGTATCGGTGTCAACCACATACTCTTTATCCCTCACACTAAACGAAAAACTGTTTGCATCAAGAAAACTGAGGTTAGAGTAGAAGTAAGCCGTCAGTTCAGAATGAGCAACCTCGCTCTCAGTATAGAATTGATGAAGTTGAAGTTTCTCAAACTTCTCCCTTAAATTAATGCTCAACAGATCCAAAAAATCAAAATCCACAGTTCGTGGGTTCATCACCCCACGCTTTAGCAATCTTGCATACAACTGCTTATGTTCCTCCGATCGAAACAATTCTTCTCGCTGTCCCCGAAGATGTGTAGCCACACCCATCATTGGCTTAAAATACATAAACATTTTCTCATCATCATCCTTCACCTCAGGCTGAGTGATACCACCAAAACGTGGATCACTTGGGAAGTTAGCAAAGTCTTTGCCGTTCCAAAGAGCACAACACCCGATCGTTCCATCACGGTCAGAAAATGAGTCTCATTTTTATAGCCATTTTCTTTCAAGAACTTGTCAATAAACGTCATCGCTGAACCCCCTTCTTTCAAAGCAGAGTAAAGCCTATATACAAAAGCTGGCTTAAGAGATCTTATTGGTTCAACATCCTCAATGATGTCTTCCTCTGCACGTTGAGGGTTATGAACATAAGATCTAGTGGAAGAAGTGCGCTGTTGAGAATGTTGGTGCATCTGTCCACTTGGAGAGTCTCATTCTTCAATAAGATCAAAGTACGTAGGCCCCTCACTCGAGCCTTGTGGTCCCCTGCTTGTTATTTTGGAAGATTTCCTTTGGTACGACATTGTCACTGTCTTTGGGAGAACTTTTACACTTGTATCGCAAGAAAGATGAAAACTTGAAGAGAAGAACTTGTGAAGGAAAATCTCAGAGAGTGAAAAATTTGTGATCTAGGGTTTTTTGTAAAGTGAAAAAGAGGAGGAGAAAGAGTATAAAAGGAAATTGATACGGGGTATGTGAATCGTCACAAAAAAAAAAAAATACCTTTTCAATAATAACTGCCCTTTTTAAACAAATCGATAACCACCCCTTTTTAAAAAATAACTGCCTTAATTATATCAATTAGAGATTAACAAGCGGTTTTACCTTTTCGAGATATCAGTTTAAACGAATAAATGAACTGTAATTGAAATAACTTACAGTCGTGACGTTTGGTCTTCTCAGTCTGAACTTTTAAGTCCGATACTTTTCAGACTTAGATTATGAGTCTGAATTTCAACAATCTTCGGGAGATAAAATGTTGAGTCTTGAACGAATAGACTTAAATAAACTTTTCTCAAGCGGCTTTGTGAAGATGTCTCGCGCTGATTCTTTGAGTCGATAAAACGTATCAAGACTTCTTTATTCTCGAACATGATCTCTTATAAAATGATGTCGAATCTCAATGTGTTTTGCTCTTGAATGTAGAATAGGATTCTTTGTAAGATTTATTGCACTGGTATTGTCACATTTGATCTCGGTACAAGAGTCTTCGATTCCAAAGTCTCGTAGTTGTTGTTTTATCCAAAGTATTTGAGAACAGCAACTTCCAAGGGCTACGTATTCTACTTCAGCTGTTGAAAGAGCTACTGTACTTTGCTTTCTTGAAAACCAAGATACTGCCCTGTTACCAAGTAATTGACAAGTGCCAGAAGTGCTCTTTCTTTCAACTCTACAATCTACAAGATCTGCGTCTAAATAACCAAGAAGAGTAAAGTCGCCTTTTTTGGGATACCATAGACCAATCTTAGCAGTAGTTGCAACATATTTAATGATACGTTTAGCAGCACTAAAATGAGATTCCTTAGGATTTGATTGAAACCTAGCACATATGCAAACACTAAATAATATGTCGTCTAGATGCGGTAAGATAAAGAAGTGAACCAATGATACTCCCGTATAATTTTTGGTCGACTTTCTTCCCTACTTCATCTTTGTCTATCTTCAAAGAGCTTGACATAGGTATGTCGGTCTTTTTGCAATTCTCCAAACCGAACTTTTTAACAAGTTCTTTTGCATATTTTTCTTGATGAATAAAGATTCATTCTTTCAATTGTTTCACTTGTAGACCAAGGAAGAAGGATAGTTCACCCATCATGCTCATCTCGAATTCATCCTGCATAGACTTAGAAAATTTCTTGCACAAGGTCTCATTAGATGATCCAAATATAATATCATCGACATAAATTTGAACAAGTAAAAAGCTTTTACCTTCCTTTTTAATAAATAAAGTAGTATCTACCTTTCCTTTAGTAAAACCACTTTGAATTAAAAAGTTGCTTAGCCTTTCATACCAAGCTCGAGGAGCTTGTTTTAATCCATATAAAGCTTTCTTTAGTCTGAAGACTGAGTCTGGTTTCTTTGAGTCTTCAAATCCAGGAGGTTATTCCACATAGACTTCTTCTTGAATAAATCCATTTAGGAATGCGCTTTTGATGTCCATTTGGAATAACCTGAAATTCTTATAGCATGCAAAAGCAAGTAATAATCTGATTGCTTCTAACCTTGCTACAGGAGCGTAAGTCTCATCATAGTCTATCCCTTCTTCTTACGTGTATCCTTTAGCCACGAGTCTTGCTTTGTTTCTTGTTACTTTGTCTTTTTCATCGACTTTGTTCCTGAAAACCCATTTAGCTCCAATAACAGATTTACTTTTTGGTTTAGGAGTTAATTCCGAAACATCGTTAATACTAAATTGTCTGAGCTCTTCTTACATTGCTTCAATCCAGCTTTCATCAGCTAAGGCATCTTCAATGTTTTTGGGTTCTATTTCAGAAATAAGTGCAACAGCACTAGACTCTTCTCACCTTTTGGATCTTGTTCAAATTCCCTCATTAACGTTTCCGATAATGAGTTATTCGGGATGACTAGACTTGTGCTTCAAGTTACTGGATAGTCTGATAGGTTGTTGATCTTTTTCTTGAGTTGATTCTTCATCAGTGATTTGTTGCACTGCTTCTGAATTTTGAACTGCTTCAAGGGAGGTAGATCTAGTTGAGTCTAGAGCAGATTCTGATTCTTCAGTCTGAATTGGCTGAATTTGTGGAGAGTCTTGAAATTTGATATTCATTGATTCTTCCACAGTCAGAGTCTTCTTGTTGAATACTCGTAAGCTTTGCTTGCGGTTGAGTAACCAAGAAAGAATCATTCATCTGATTTTTTTCTTCAAACTTACTAACTCGATCATTTGCATTCTTCAGAATAAAGCATTTACAACCAAATACTTGAAAATAAGAAACAATTGGTTTCTTACATTTAAAAATTTCATAAGGGGTTTTCTCAAGAATTGATCTTAAAAACACTCTTGTTAATAATATAACAAGCGTTGAAATGACTTCAGCCCAAAACCGTGAAGAGACATTACTTTCAATCAAAAGAGTCCTTGCCATTTCTTGTAAAGACCTATTCTTCCTTTCCACAACCCCATTCTGTTCTGGTGTGTATGGAGAGGAAAATTTATGCTGAAAGCTAGATTCATCACAGAATTTAGTAAAGTCTTGATTTTCAAACTCACCTCCATGGTCTGTACGAATGCTTGAAGTAGTGTGACCTTTCTCATTCTGCACCTTCTTAGCAAATTTTGAAAAATGAGAGAAAGTCTCAGACTTATTTGCAAGAAAGTAGACCCAAGTAAATCGTGAACAATCATCCACTATTACTAGGCAGAACCTTTTTCCACCAATGCTTTGCTTTCTTGTAGGTTCAAATAAATCCATATGCAGAAGCTGCAGTACACGATTAGTGGAAACTTTATTTATTGGTTTAAAAGAGTTTCTAACCTGTTTACCTAGTACACATGGTGTGCATAAATTAGATTTTAGGTAATTGAGAATAGGTAATCCTCGAACAAGTTTCTTGGAAGAGATCTTGGCAATTTGCTTCATATTGGTATGGCCAAGCTTTCTGTGCCATAGATTAGCTTCATCTTGTACTGATATTAAGCATTGTGATCTTTCTTGATTCACATCCAGAAGATAGATATTTCCATGTCTATGTCCAGTAAAAGATTGAGTAAAGTCTTTACTGATTCCTAAGCACGTTCCTTCTTGGAAATTGATCTTGAATCCAAAAGATCGCACAATTGGCTTATGCTAAGCAAATTGTAATTTAATCCTTCCACTAAGGAAACATTGTTGATTGATAGACTTCCAATTTTTACTGTTCCGCGACCAATAGTCCTTCATTTGTTGTTACCACCAAAAGAAACTTTTCCTCCATCTATCTGGACAAGTTTTATGAAGCAACCTGAGTCTCCTGTCATATGTCTTCAGCAGCCACTATCTAAATACCATTTAATTTTCCTTTTGATAGTGACCTGCAATTAAAAAGAATTCAAGCTTTCTTTGGTACCCACATCATTTTGGGTCTAGAAGAATTAGAGTAATAAAAAGTCTTTGCCCAATTCTTTTTAACAGGTCTCCAAACCAAAGGATATTATTTCTCAAAATGTTCGAGCTTTGAAACTTTGAACATTTTAGAGCATTTCAGCCAACAGGTTTTACAAAGACTTTCTGGAAATGATTTTTATAAACAATTCTTATTGGTCTTTGTTTGATTCTTTCATTCACCTTTGGGAAATCAATTAGTGGAATAGTTTCGAAGTCATACCGAGACCTAACTTATCAAAGTAGGGTCTTTGTATTGAAAGAATCTTATCCAATTTTTCAGAACCATTTGAAAATCTTTTTGATATGTTTGAAATATCATTTTTCAAATAAGTATTTTCTTTGGAAACAAATCTGAGTTTTCTTTCAAGATTGTAAAGTTCTTATCTAACTTTTCAAACTTTTCTTTCCAAATTTTCTCCTGTTGCTTCAATGTAGAATTCTCTTTTTTTAATTCAGAGATCCTCTTAAGAGAGGTTTTTAGACTAAGACAAAGTTCATCAATATATTTTGAAACTTTGACAGGAATTTTAGATTACTAACCTCAAGCTCACTTTGTCTGAGTCTCAGACTGCTCTCAAGGTTTGAGTCTCGAATCAGATTTTGCCATCAAACAGATGTTGGAATAATCATCATCACTTTCTTCACATTCAGTATCACTTCAAGTCTTTGCTTTGAGTGCCTTTCTGTATTTCTCAGTCTTTCCTTTCCTTTTCCTTAACAGAGGACAGTTGGGTCTGATGTGTCCCTTTTTCTTGCATTCAAAGCAAGTCACTTCTTTGTTAACATCATCTTCCTCTGTTGATTTGTTTTGAAACCTTTGTGAGCTTTGTTTCTTCCAATTGAATTTTCTTCCCTTTCTGTTCAGCTTTCTGAATCTCTTTATCATGAGTGCCAGTTCTTCATCATCTAGATCTTCTTCGAAGTCTGTAGCATCAGAATAATCATTAGATTTTAAGGCAATAGATTTCTTACCTTTTGAATATTCTTCTTCGTTGGTGTGCTCTACTTCGTAAGACTGAAGAGTTCCAACCGGTTCGTCTACGAGAGTGGTGCAATCCTCGTGTCTCCCTTATTGAAGTCTTTATGTAATTCCGGTCTTTAGAGAGTCCACGTAGAAGTTTGTTGACCTTCATATGCCCTGAGATTGGATGTCCCTGATATTCAAGACCATTCACAATTTCAGTAAAACGACTAAACATGTCAGTTATTGATTCTCCTGATCTCATCTTGAAAACTTCATATTGTCCCAAAAGAATATTGATCATTGTCTCTTTCACTCGATCAGTTCCTTCATAGGTAATGTGAAGCCTATCCCAGACTTCTTTTGTTGTATCACAAGAGGATGTTCTGTTATACTTAGTAGGAGATCAGGCACAATATAAGGAATAAATGGCTTTAGCGTCAAGAGTCTGTCTCTTGATTATTTCTTCTTGAGTCATCTCAATAGGAGCAGCAACTTCTTTTCCTCTCTCTGATTCTGATGCAGCAGCAGGAATGATCCCTTTGTCTACTACTTCCCATTCCAAGGGATCTTTCGATCTTAGGAATGCTTTCATCTTGTTTTTCCATATGCTTTGTAGTCTTTTCATCAAAGTATGGAGGTCTGGTGTTGCTTTGACCTTCAACCAACCCTGTAGGCAACATACTAGCCATAGATCTTTAACTCAGAAGTAAAAACACTTCTAATAATTGAGTACACAAGCTCTGATACCAAATGTTAGAACTAGTAATAGCACCTAGAGGGGGTGAATAGGTGACTAAGACGATTTTTATAAAATTAACAGAATGTATAGACAATTTATTTGATGAAGGATTAAGGATTTGAAAACAATAATCGCTGCAAGTGAAAGCAATATAAAGTAAAAGGATTAGGGATAGAGAATCAAGACTTCAGATTTATAGTGGTTTGGCTTAGACCAAGCCTACGTCCACTCTCCCGCACGAACAGCCCTCTAGCTGGATTTCACTAAGAATCAAAAAGAGAATTTACAATCTCACGCCCTTGATTCCACAGTGTAGAGTCTCTACTACACTTCCTCAAGGTCTCACCACACTTTAGTCTCTCTTTTGATTACAAGTAAAGCTCGAAGAATAGGATCACAAAATAAGAAGGAGATTCAGACTTTGGAATTCTTCTATCTGGCACCCTTCAACAACTTGAGCGTCTCCCTTAAATACTTCTTCATGCTTGCATTACCGTTGGCACCTTCCAAAGAAGTTCTTCCAATCAACCAATTGGACATAATCAATTTAGAGAGATCTCGAGCTCTTTAAGGATAATGTGTTAGTTACAGTGGGTTGTCCTGGTTGCATGTTAGCGATTGGTGAGCGAGAGGGGAAGATAGACTTGATAGTCCTAGCCATGTATGATTTTGACCTGATAATTGGCATGGACTGGCTCACCAAGCAACGAGCTAAGCTAGACTGTTATCGCAAGGCGATCCAGTTTAACCCGGTAGAGGGCGAGAGTTTCGAGTTTATTGGGAGTCGAGGAAGACCCTCGATTACTCTAATCTCGTCTCTTGAGGCAACCCGGTTGTTAGACGAGGGTTGTCAAGGTTATCTGGCAACTGTCATGGATACGATAGTTGAGGAGTTGAAGATCGAGGACATAGCAGTGGTTCAAGAATTTCCAGATGTGTTTCCAAAAGAATTGCCAGGTCTGCCGCCAGAAAGAGAAATCGAGTTTCTGATTGAGTTAGCCCCCTGACGAGCCCATCTCTAAGGCTCCTTACCGGATGGCTTTATCAGAATTGAAAGAACTAAAGGTGCAGATGCAAGAGTTATTGGATAAGGGATTCATATGTGGCACCCCCAAAACCCGGTAGGGTCGCCACGTAATACCAAGCGAAAGAAAACAAGTCAAATACAAATTATACAACGATAAAAGAAAGATTCAAGCCAACGCTTAGGCGTAAAATTTTTCTTTTCTTTTCCTTTAAAAAGGTTTTAAGGATTTTGCGCAGCTCATAGCGGAAATTAAGAGGCGAGTCTCACTAACACTTCGCTTCCCTCACGACAACACAATACACACCAACTATCTTTGATTAAATGAAAGCACGAGGCCGAACCACTTTTATTTACACATATAATTACGAAGGGCAACACGGGTCGGTACAAAAGGGTAGGCCAAGACTCATCTATGCTTGGCCTTCAACCTCAAAAAGAGACACACGACCCTCAAAAATGCGACGTGTAACGATCTCCCTTCGGACTACTCGTGGCGGCCATCCAAAAAGTTGCTAACCCCCACTCCACGTGCGCAGGCCGTCACACCCAACCCGGTGCGTCAGGTGGTGGAGGTGGCAGCATCCCCATCGCCACACCGTTGCGGCGGATGTGGACGGAGATGTACTCGGATGACCGGGCCTCCGATAAGCCCACGTCATAAGATACGATCGCGCGCACACGCAAAAAGGTCAGTCCCGGCAGGGTGGGACAGTCTATCTCGGTCACCTCGACCTCCACGTCAGATGGTAGGCTATAGAACACTCCTCGTGGAACAACAGGGAGAGGCATCGTACTAATCTGAAATGTTGGTCCCCGAAGGGGTGAGTACAACCACTCAACAAGTAAAGAGATCCAATCAACACTCAATGCATTTAACAATACAGCAGTTCCAATACACATGTCATTCATACATTGTAATGGACTTACCTCAAAGCCATGTACGTGCCATCATACCTCATCATCACAATCATAGTATATACATAGCATCAATCACAAATGATCATCATCATCATACCATATGATCCATACATGTCATCATGTCATCTTAGTACACATACATGTCATCATGTCATCTTAGTACACATACATGTCATCATCATATCATAGTACACATGCATGTCATCATCATACCATAGTACACATGCATGTCATCATCATATCATAGTACACATACATGTCATCATCATATCATAGTACACATGCATGTCATCATCATACCATGGTACACATACATGTCATCATCATACCATAGTACACATGCATGTCATCATCATGCCATAGTACACATGCATGTCATCATCATGCCATCATGTCACTATATCATAAGTGATTATCATCACATCATATCACATATATGCATGATTTAATTTCCACTTTAGTTCTCAATTGATCAACACATCACCCTTTTCTCGGGATCATCCATCCCATACTTTACACTCGCACCCTATTCGGGCCTTGCGAAGAACCTCCGGAAATTATGCCAATCATGGCCACCGGGCATCCGCACCCCACATCCCGGGCATCTCGCATCCCAACCGGCATCACGAGGCATCCCCTCGGGCAAAGACCTCCGAGGCTTCCGGCACCCATCTCATTCCGGGCATCCTGATACTCCTGTGGCCATCCGGCCATGTATCTCTATACATCCCGGGCATTAACATCCTCCCCCAACAATTACCATGGATCACATTGCCAATTACGTCTCAATTCATCATGCACATGATGTAATGGCAAGACAAGATCATCTTTCTTATACATGTATCATCAAATAATTTCACATACATGCAATAGATGCATCCCCCATAGCAATTAGGTCCACATGCCACTCAAAACAATGTACTTGCCAATTGCATTTAGAATTTATTTAAATCCTAATTTAATTTTTACCTTGCAATTAATTAATTAAATAATCAATTAATTAATCACAAAAATCACTAATTCACGAAATCAAAACACATAATATTGTAGTGCCATAAAAAAGTGATTTCACCACAGAAAAGCATGGCCAAACAAATTTCTGCACAAAAGACAATATTTTCACAATTCCGTACACATTTTCGGACAAGGGCAGAATGCACAGTTTTCTAAGTAAATAGATTAAAATACCCATACGACCTCAGAAAATTATGAAATTTCACCAGACTATAGTTAAGACATTAAACTAGACTTTTCATGAAGGAACCTAGGCCAAAATAATTATAGGTAAATTTTCACAGATCCACGAAGCTTCTGGTCAAGTTACCGAAACACACAGGGCACTATGTCCGAAATATTGAGATTTGACCCACCTACACTTCTTCGTTTTCTTCGAAATTTGGATATGTTATATTTATAAGGGTCCTCTACAACTTTCATGAAGGGACTTAGGCCAAAATACCAAAGGATGACCTCCAAATGGTTCCACGAAGTCTCGGGTATCACACATCGCACTCCAGTTTCAAACGTTTTCAAGATCAGGTTGGTTTCCTAGTCTAAAATTGTTCTTTTTGCTTGAAAATTGGGTATGTTCATCCTCAAGATGTGATCTACAAGTTTCATGGAGAAGTCGAAGAGAGATTCTTAGTAAAAACCAACATGCAAACCACAAATCCACCACAAGGTCAGAAAAACAACTCCAGATCTAGGGTCTCCGAAATATGAGGTTTTAACCCTTCAAATCTGCATCATTTTTCACGAAATTTCAGTATGTTATAGTTCAAGGTGTTAGCTACAACTTCCATGA
This sequence comes from Eucalyptus marginata, assembly GCA_014182565.1. Classification (NCBI taxonomy): domain Eukaryota; kingdom Viridiplantae; phylum Streptophyta; class Magnoliopsida; order Myrtales; family Myrtaceae; genus Eucalyptus; species Eucalyptus marginata. Next base: position 24,141,066 of record CM024589.1, read on the forward strand.
AGAGATCCAAGCCAAAATCGAACTCCAAGCATACATGCAAGCCCTCACAAGTTTCTGACTTCACTGGTTCATGCGAAAACAGCATGCATTTTCAACAACTGTCGCGACCTACCCTCGGGGGGAGGGATAGGCTTAAGGGGTATTGCCTAAAAGATAGGCTTAAGGCCCATGATTAGGCGCAGGCTCTCCCAAGCCCATACCCCGCGTGACGTTGGGATATTTTTTAAGAATTTCGCGTAAAAGGAGTCGCCACTAGCCTATCGGGGTCGGCTAGAAACCAAGTGAGGCATGGGAGCGTGCCTCACTTCCTACGTAACCAGAGAATCTAGGTTCGGGGCTTGATTACACTAATTGATCAATTAGTGCCCTTTCGGTACCTAATCTTGTTCGTTTTAATAAAATGATTTTTGGCAGACGGTTTGAATTGATTTTATACTTATCCACTAACATGTGAGGTGACCATGCAGGTGCGCAATCATTAAAGTAATAATCATAACTACCAAGATCCTAATTGCAAAGGTGAAATTAACACAAACAATTAAACAATTGCAAATATAGTTAAACATGTAAATTAAACAATGCAACATAATCAATATACGAGCAATTAAAGGCATAAATACACTATAAAGGTAATACATGGCCATTCCTAATCAAAACTTACATTTTTTGGATTTTTCGAAATTTAAAAAAAATAATTTAATTTTTAATTTTTTTTAATTTTTTTTTAAAAAGAAAATATTTTTTAATTTTTTTAAATTAATTTTTAATTAAAAGGTGAACCGGGTCGGGTTCGGTTCGACCCGACCCGGTCAATGCGGATCGGGTCCGGTCGGAGACCGACCCGGGTTCGGTCCAAATGGGGGTGGGCCCGAATCGCGGGCCCAACCCAAGAGGTCCCTTCCTCTTTTTTAAAAGGAACCGAACCTATAAGCCCACAATAAACATCCCAAGATCGATGGCCCACCATGACAGCCCAACCGAACCAAAACCCTACCCGAGAACCGTACCCGGCCGGCCGCGCGACCCGGTTCATGGCCGAAACCCCTAGGGTTTCTTTGCGGCGCCGAGGGGATAGCAGGGCGTCGGCGGCTCGGCGGCGATCCGGCGAAGGGCGGTGACGACGTCGGGGTCGGCGAACGGGAGCTCGGCTGCGGCGGGTTGCGCGGCGAGGGGACTCGGCGACCGGCCCGGGGAGGAGGCACGGCGAAGCGGCGCGGGATCTACAGGCGCGGGTCGCAGCGCAGTGGCTGGTGGTCGCCGGAGGGGCGGTGGCTCGCCTGCGGTGCTCGGGCGGGAGGGCGGCGGCGGCGGTGCTCGAAGGTGCAAGTGCGGCGGGGGTCGGCGGCCGCGGCTCCTAGGCGGACCAGCGACGCGAGCTCGCGGGCGAGGGAGACGGAACTCCGGCGGCGGGTCGAAGGGCAGTGGCGAAGCAACTCGGGATCTGGTCCTCGGGTAAGAGGGCGCGGTGACGCGGGTGGCAGGCGCCGGTCGAGCAGCGGCGGCGCGCGCCCCTTCCTTCCGATTTTCCTTTTCTTTGTCTCCTCTGTGCTCCGGCTTCTGCTTTTCTCCCTTCCGTTTCTAGGTTCCGGGAAGACGGCGGCGAACGGCGTCGATCGGGTGGCTCGTCGGCGACGGTGGCGGCAACACGGCTCCCTCTTCTCGAAATCTCTCTCCACGAACCCCCTTCTGGTTTCCCTCTGCTGTTGGTTTTTCCTCCCTTTGTTTTCTTTTTCTTTTTGCCTTTTTCCCTCCCTTTGCTAGGGTTTCACACGAAGATGGAGGAGGGAGGAGGCGACATGGGCCGGGCCCAGGCGAGATCCGGCCCAGCCTCTTCCATGTCTTTTTTTTTTCTATATTTTTTTTGTTGTTTTTGTTTTCTTTTTTTTTTTGTTTGTTTTGCTATTTTTTTGTTTTTGTTTCTTTTTGTTTTTAAAACGACTAATTCCTAATAACACGATTAAGCCCTAAATAAAAATTGTAACATTTAAGTGTCAACAACAACCAAACACCCTAGCTTCGGTTTTCTAGCTTCCAAACACCCAAACGAATCAAATATCCATACAAAACACACATGCAAAGAGAGAAGATGGATCCTAACTTGCCTCACACAAGTAAGAACGACGATGGACGGCGGCGTGCGGCGGACGGCGGCTCTCCCTCTCCCTCTCACGCGAGCCTCCTCCTTCTTCTCCTTTCTCTTTTCCCTCTCTCCTTCTCTCGCACGACAACCCCCCTCCTCTCTCTCTCTTTTCTCTTCTCTTTCCCCAAAAGGCAATGATTGCCTTGGGGACTCTAATGCATGGGTGCCAAATGGCCCATGCATTAGGACACTTGGGGAGGGGCATGCAAACCCCTCCCCCTCTCCTCTTCGCACGGCCACAAGGCCCAATGGGCCTTATGGGCTTGGCCCACACGGCCCACTTTAGGCCTTTCTTCCATGGGCCTAAAGTCCATGCTATTGGGCCTAAGGCCCAATCCAACTCCCTTTTCTAATTTAAATTAAAACTAACAATTAATTACACCTAATTAAAAACCCATAACATTAATCTATAACAAACATGACATCACATAATTTATACTTATTAAAATACCTTAGGTTTAAATTAAAAACACACGGCACAAAAATACAAAGCCTTAAGAAAGAATTAAGGCTAACACACAAACCAATAGGTAAATTCATTACCTATTTAAAAGCTCTAGGGCACCTTAGGACTTGCCCTTAATTTCTAGGATGCCACATCATACGTCCCAGTGCATCACCTTGGGGAGCACCGGTTCTATTTGTGAAGAAGAAGGATGGATCGTTGCGCCTGTGCATCGACTATCGACAACTCAATCAGGTGACGATCAAGAACAAATATCCACTACCGAGAATAGATGACTTGTTTGATCAGTTACAAGGAGCGTCGATATTTTCAAAGATCGACTTGAGGACAGGTTATCATCAGCTGAGAATCAGAAAGGAAGATATACCGAAGTCAGCGTTTCGAACTCCATACGGCCATTATGAATTCACGGTCATGCCATTTGGATTGACGAACGCTCCAGCTGCTTTTATGGATTTGATGAACCGAGTGTTCAAAGAATACCTGGATCAATTCGTGATCGTGTTCATCGATGACATCCTGGTGTACTCAAGAAGTCCAGAAGAACATGAAGGACATTTGAGGTTGGTACTGCAGACTCTAAGGACTCATGAGCTGTATGCTAAGTTTAGCAAGTGCGAGTTTTGGTTGACTCGTGTTGCTTTTCTAGGTCACGTGATCTCGGGAGAAGGAATCTCCGTAGACCCGAGCAAGATTGAAGCGGTTATCAACCGCCAAGACCGACGACAGGTGACGAGAGATCAGAAGTTTTCTGGGTTTAGCAGATATTACGAAGGTTCGTAGAAGGGTTTTCGCGTTAGCGTCGCCTATGACTTGACTCACTGTTAAAGAAGGAAGAGAAGTTCATATGGACGGTGAAGTGCGAGCGTAGTTTCCAGAGCTTAAGGAAAAGCTAACTACCGCACCTGTGCTGACCATACCATATGGTCCTGGAGGATACGAGATCTATAGTGATGCGTCATTCAGAGGATTGGGTTGCGTGCTGATGCAACATGGTAGAGTTGTTGCATACGCGTCCCGTCAGTTGAGACCTCACGAATTGAATTACCCGACGCATGACTTAGAACTTGCAGCAATTATTTTCGCCCTGAAGATTTGGAGACATTATTTGTGCGGAGAAAAATTCCAGATTTTCACTGACCATCAAAGTCTCAAGTATTTATTCTCTCAAAAGGAGTTCAATATGAGACAGCGTCGCTGGATGGAACTCCTAAAGGACTATGATTGTGATATTCTGTATCACCCAGGAAAGGCAAACAAAGTCGCAGATGCACTAAGTAGGAAGTCTTCAGTTGCTCATATAGCGATGAAGGAGTGGAACTTAATCGAGAGAGCTCGAGATTCGGTTTTCAAATTTGAGGTAGGCCACCTTTCGAATCTTATGGCCACCCTCAGAATTGAGCCAGAAGTGCAGGTAAGAATTAAGACACTTCAGTCGGCAGATCCAGATGTTCAGAAAATCCTACAAGAGGATATCGAGAAGAGGAAGACTGACTTTCAGATTTCTGAGGACGGAACTTTGAGGTTCCGAGGACGATTGGTTGTACCTGATGATGTAGAGCTTAGAGAAGAAATCTTGTTAGAAGCACATCGTAGCGATTCTGACATTCATCCCGGCAGTACAAAGATGTATCAAAATCTGCGTCAACACTATTGGTGGTCAAGTATGAAGGCGGATATCGCCAAGCATGTCGCCAAGTGTTTGACATGTCAACAAGTGAAGGCACAGCATTGTAAGCCAAGAGGATTTATGCAACCTCTTTCGATCCCAGAATGGAAATGGGAACATATCACAATGGATTTTGTGACGGGCTTACCGAGGAGTCAGAGAGGTAATGACTCTATTTGGGTAGTGGTAGACAGATCGACAAAGTCGCTCACTTCATTGCGCTCGAAAGGATCTCGCTTGGATAGACACGCAGATCTGTATGTGCGTCAAGTAGTTCGACTACATGGAGTGCCGGTGACGATTACATCAGACCGAGACCCGAGATTTACAGCTGCATTTTGGAAAAGTTTGCAGAGTGCGTTAGGAACGAAGCTGCAGTACAGTACGGCATATCATCCTCAGACGGATGGCCAATCTGAGAGGACAATTCAAACCCTCGAAGACATGCTGCGAGCTTGCATGTTGGATTTCAAAGGAAGTTGGGAGGAACAGCTTCACCTTGTCGAGTTTGCCTATAACAATAGTTACCAACAGAGTATTCAGATGGCTCCTTTTGAAGCATTGTATGACAGAGCGTGCAGAACGCCGGTTTGTTGGGATGAAGTCGGAGAACGGAAAATCACAGGCCCAGAGTTGGTTTAGCAGTCAGTGGATGCAGTTGCCGTTATCAGGGACAGATTAAAGACCGCTCAGAGTAGACAGAAAAGCTACGCAGATAAGCGTCGAAGACCATTGGAATTTCAAGTTGGTGATCACGTTTTTCTGAAAGTGTCACCAATGAGAGGTACTTCAGCTTTGGCAAGAAAGGAAAACTGAGTCCGAGGTACGTAGGTCCATTTGAGATTCTTGAAAGAATCGGGATCCTAGCGTATCGTCTTGCATTACCGCCAAGGTTGGCCCAAGTGCATGACGTCTTTCACGTGTCGATGTTGAGGAAGTATGAGCCTGACCCGACCCACGTGCTCAATTTTGAAGAATTGGATGTGGACGACAGAGTGTCGTACGTTGAAAGCCCGGTTCAGATTGTGGACCGTAAGGAGCAGGTCCTGCGTACCAAGACCATCCCGTTGGTTAAAGTGGTATGGCAACACCACGGCACAGAAGGAGCAACTTGGGAAACCGAGGAATCGATGAGACGACTGTACCCCCACTTTTTTGCTTAAGGATTGTAATAGGTTTAAATTTCGAGGACGAAATTTTTATAAGAGGGGAAGAGTTGTGACAGCCCGAATTTTCAGAATTTGTTTTCGATTAAATAAATCGGGCCTTTCGTCGACGCGCCAATAGTGCTATTCTCTGAGTTGGCCACTCACGAGATAACTGGTCTATCTGGGGAAACAATTAAGGAATTTAAATGCAATGGACTTGAGAATTCGAACAGGAATCGACTGCTCAACTGTGTCAATCTACAAGGGTCATTGCGGCACTGTCAGAATCGATCAGAGATCAGAGATAGGTCGATTTGGCTGAGATATGTGATCAGAATGTGGGTGATTCCACCTGATTGCAAAATTCTCACTGATCGGCACTAAATTGATTTTCTAACGTTTTGGGTACCCTGTGTCCGTATTTGAAACCTCGAGATTTTCACGACAACCGAGAGTCGCTAATGTGTCGAAGATGTACTATGTGACTCGAGATAAATCGATCACGGGTCAATTGCACCAAAATTCCTAAAAGTGACCCGTAGACTAGGTCACGCTAAAAGCGCGCTAGATTGAAATTAACCGCTTATTTGAATCCGATTTCAGAAATTGAAAGTTCTGTGGTGTCACGAGCTATATTAGGGACGTCGACTCATCCTCTGAGAAATTTTGAGAGATTCCAAGATTTTTACGGAAATTGGATTCGGACGCGTCATGGAAAATGAACGGAAATTCAAATTGGCCGAATTGAAGAGATTTTCGATTTGCAAATCGAGTTACTTAGCGAATGGGAATTGCGAAATTGTATGGACTTTTTCTACATCAAAATCGGACGTCGAAGTTGGGAATTTATTTAAGAAATCGAAGATCAAAAAGAAAATGGAAATTCGGAATTAGGAGAGGGCAACATTATTTTGGGCTTCAATTTGGTTTATTAGTGGAAATTATTGTTGGGAAAGTATTAGGAGACCAACTAATCAATGCAATAGATAAAATTTCTGACCTTGGGCCCCTCCACCTTGGCTTTCCTTGCACGACTCCTCGCCGACCTCTCCCCTTCGCAGCTCCTTTTCATTTTTCCCCCTGTTGTTCGATCATCTTCTTCCACCCATCTCAGTTCGCAATTTCTCACCTGCAACTCAGGCTTCCCCCACTCACACACGCCCACCTCCACCATCGATTCTCCTCTGCTGGCCACGTCTTCATTTGGTCAACCAAAAGAAGTTTTTCTTTTCCATAGTTGACCACCGAAGGAACCTAGCCGCTTGCTGCCAGCGATCGTGCTCCATCTTCGCCAAATCTCTCCTTCTCTGTGTCTCTCACTGCCACGCGAATTTAGCTGCCAGCGAAGCCCAAAGCCACGATCTTCACACCTGCAAGCAGCCCCTCCGGTCAACAAATCAACATCGAAGGCCGCTGAAGTTTGACGCAGCAGTTTCATCGCGCACGTCTTCAGCTCACCGAAGCTGCTGCCTCCATCCACCTCGCGCCTTCGCGTCCGAAGTGTTCAATCCCAACTGTGGGCTTTGCTAGATCGTTTCAGCCCAGCGAGATTTCAAGAAGCCCGCAAGCCCATTTGAAGCTTAGCCCACCGAAGCACACCAATTGAAGCCCGTGAAATCAGCCACCCCTCGGCCCATCTCCAGCAGAATTTCAGTTTAGCTTGGTCCAAAAGTCCAGCAGCCCAGTCCAACTTTGAAGCCCAGCCCAAGTTAAAAACAAATCTCAGTTGGGCTGAGATTTGTTGGGCCCGTTTTTGGCCAGGCCCGAAAGTTCGCCGACACCGCCGAAAATTAAGATTTTCGGCCCGTCGCGTCGTTGTCGCGGTGAACCGGTTTTCGCGATACACCGGTGAGTTTATTCCCTAAACTCTTCTTAGTAGGCTTTGATGCTAAGGGGTGTTTAGATTTATTTAATTAGGAATTAGGTGGTTGATTAGATTAAATTAGTATTTTAATTATTTAATTGAGCATGTTAAGTGGTTAGAATAGTTTAGCTAAGGCCTATTTAAATTGTGCTATTTATCTAGAAGGGTTCGGGAATTTTCCGGTCCGTATTGGTATTTAATTTAATAATTTTGGCCTAGGTTAGTATTTTTAGAAATTAAATTGAATTAATTAATTAATTTTCGAAATTAATTAATTATTAATTATTTTTCCTCGGAAATTAGGCCGGGATGGCCAAGGACCTAATTTCGTGCCGATTACAATGGTGTGGTTAGTTTATGCAATTGAGTGTTAAATTATGCAAATTGAGTGATGATTGGATTTTTGGTATTTAATTCCAAAAATTGTGAATTTCCAATATTTACTTAGAAAATTCCGGGTGTCGGATTTTAACACCGAAAATGGTTTTATGTACTATATAAAATAGTGGGATTTCAAAAAGAAAGAATGTCAATTTTTCTGGGTCGAGTTGACCGTGTACCCACACACGACTATTTTCATGCGGATTTCTAATACGAAGAAAAAGGCCAGGTTCACCATTTTAATTGAAGCATTTGAGTGCAATGCACGGTGCCCTGGGCCATATTTGAGTGATCGTGTGATGACAAAGAGAAAATCGTCCCGGGCTGTTGAGCTGGACGTTATCCCTATTTGGGATACCCTTTGTTAAAGGGAAGCCGGTCGCCCCTATGCTCCTTCGGGAAAGCCGTCGACGAAGTGACGTGCCGTGCTCAATGGGGTGAGACGAAGCCTGGCAATGCCAGAAGACCGCCGAACTGAGAGTAGGCCGTGCTATATGCCGAGATCAAAACTAGGAACGCATGTTTATTTAAGTATTGTGTTCCAATTAATTGAGTTTGAGTGATGCTCTAATTTGTGATATGAACTGTGCTGACCTGCAAGGTGGAACTGAGACGAGGTAGGTCTCATTGATTATGTGATTGCGTGCTTAGAACGCTTCTTAGCGTCTTTTCCTCCTAGTCGCAGTTTAGAGCATAGACTTGCTGAGACATTGTCTCACCTGTTATCAGTATAACCACTTTCGTGGTCATCGAGTGGAGGACCTAGAGCGAGAGGAGGTGATTTGAAGCATAGGTCGGATAGGACCGCTTCTTTTTGGAACAACATCTTTTGTAGTCTTTTGACCATGCACTCTTGTACTTAACTCAAAGATATGTTTTTAAAGGCATGCTTGTTTGTGAAATTGTTGTCCCCCTTTTTTCTATCCCGAGATGGTTACTGTCAGGGGATTCTTTTTCGCTTCCGCATGTGCAATAAAGAAAAAGGGTCGGCGACTAGACCTGGGAAGTCGCAAAAAAATTTTATCGACCAGAGAGGGATGGGTACGCGCTCGGGGTTCGGGGCGTGACATAAGATCTTATAGTGCTAATTCCAGTCGAGAGATATTCCTCAACCGTTGGAGTCAAAACCATACTAGATAAAATTAGAATAGAAGTTTTAACTTTGTCGGTTTGGAAACTGTCCATGAGAGTTAGACTTTGAAACTTGAGTCTTGATGTCTTCGGACTTTGGTCTTCAGACTTTGTCGGTAGAGTCTCGTAAGTCTTCGCCCTAGACCGATGGAAATGTTTTGTCGACTTCAAAATACCTTAAGAGAATTTTTCCAACACCAGTTCGGTGGGAAGGGGCAGAAATCGGTGGAGCAACAGCTTGAGGGGCGGGAAGCTCGACTCTGGAGAGAGAGAATGAAAGCGGAGCCGAAGATGAATTGAAAGTGAGGCAGCATCCGGACATGTGATGAAGGAAAGCTAGCTAAGAGGAGGGTGAACTTAAATAATCCTTAGCCATTACATTGAATGCTTTGGCCCCACAAGCCCACAATCTCATCCCCCATAACTCTCAATCACTTTCAAGCACAATTTTCACCAATAAACCAATTTAAAGTCCAAATTAATGCTGCCCTCCTTTAATTCCGAATTTCACATTTTGAACTTGCAATTTCTTCGACGAATTCCCAAATTCGATGTCCAAATTTGGTGTAGAAAAAGTCTACATAATTTCTATAGGTCCCCTTCGCCTTATAGCTCAGTTTGAAAGTCGAAAATCTCCTTAATTCGGCCGATCTGAATTTCTGTTGATTTTCCGCGACATCTGAACCGATTTTTCCGTAAAAATCTCGGGATCTCTGAAAAATCTTCTAAGACTGAGTCGATACTCCTGGAATTTATTGTGACATGACCAAAACTTCAATTTCTGAAATCGGACTCGAATTGGCGGTTAATTTCAATTCGGCGTGTTTTTAGTGTGACATAGGCTATCGGGTAATTTTCAGATATTTTTAAGTGCAATTGACTCGTGGTTGATTTTCTTCGAGCCACTATGAACTCACTCGACTCATTGGCGAGACTCGATTGTCGTGAAAATCCCGAGGATCCAAATAAGAACACAAGGTACCAAAACAATAAGAAAATCAGTCTAGTGCCGGTCGACATGAATTTTCTAATTTAGTGGTGTCAACCACGATTAGCCACACATCGCTATCGATCCAGTCTATCTCTGATTTCAAATTGATTTTTAACTGTGCCGAGATGGCCTCTAAATATGGACACGGTTGAGAAGCCGATTCCTGGTCGAATTCTCAAGTCTATTTCCTTAAAATTCCTAATAATTTCCCTAGATAATCTAGTTATCTCAAGAATGATCGCCCGAGAATAGCCCTATAGACACGTTAATAAAACGCCCGATTCATTCGAAGAAAGACAGGGTTGAAAATTTGGGATGTCACAACTTTTCCCCTCTTATAAAAATTTCGTCCTCGAAATTTAAACCTTACAAAACTTAAAACAAAAAGGTGGGGGTACAATTCTCTCATTGACTCTTTAGTCTCCCATGTGGCTCCTTCTGTACCGTGGTGTTACCAGACCACTTTGACTAATGGAATGGTCTTTGTACGCAGCACTTGCTCCTTTATGTCTACAATCTGGACCGGTCTCTCCACGTATGACACTCTATCATCCACGTCCAATTCCTCAAAATTGAGCACGTGTGTCGGGTCAGGCTCGTACTTCCTCAATATCGACACGTGGAAGACGTTATCCACTTGTGCCAACCTTGGTGGCAATGCAAGACGATACGCTAAAGTCCCGATTCTCTCAAGAATCTCGAATGGACCTACATACCTCGGACTCAGCTTGCCTTTCTTTCTGAAGCGCGAAGTTCCCCTCATTGGTGACACCTTTAGGAAAACGTGATCAACAACTTGGAATTCCAAAGATCTCCGGCGCTTATCTGCGTAACTTTTCTGTCTACTCTACGCGGTCTTCAATCTGTTTCTGATCACTGTCACGGCATCCACTGATTGCTGAACCAACTCTGGGCCTGTTATCTTCCTTTCACCAACTTCATCCCAACATACTAGTGTTCTGCACGCTCTGCCATACAATGCTTCAAATGGAGCCATCTTGATGCTCTGTTGATAACTGTTGTTGTAGGCAAATTCTACCAGGTGAAGCTGATCTTCCCAACTTCCCTTGAAGTCTATCACACACGCTCTCAGCATGTCCTCGAGAGTCTGAATTGTCCTCTCAGACTGGCCATCCCTCTGAGGATGATACGCCATATTGTACTAAAGCTTTGTACCTAAAGCACTCTGCAAGCTTTTCCAAAAAGCAGCAGTAAACCTCGGGTCTCTATCTGAGGTTATCGTAACTGGCACTCCATGTATTCGAACTACTCGACGCACGTATGTGTCCGCGTGCCTATCAAGACTAAGGTCCTTTCGAACTGCAATGAAGTGAGCCGACTTTGTCAGTCTATCGACTACTACCCAAATTGAATCACTTCCTCTCTGACTTCTTGGTAGTCTAGTCACGAAGTCCATCGTGATACGCTCCCATTTCCATTCTGGGATCGCAAGAGGTTGCAAGAGTCCTCCCGGCTTGCAATGCTGAGCTTTTACTTGTTCACATGTCAAACACTTGGCGACATGCTTGGCGACATCCTCCTTCATACCTGACCACCAATAGTGTTGACATAAGTTCTGATACATCTTGGTGCTTCCAAGGTGAACTCTGTAACAGCTATGATGTGCTTCAGATAAAATATCTTCTCTAAACTCAATATTGTCAAGTACAACCAAACGTTCTTGGAACCTTAACATTCCATCATCAGAAGTCTGAAAATCAATCTTTCTTTTCTCTGTGTCCTCTTGAAGAATCTTCTGTACATCTGGATCTGCTGGTTGGAGTTGTTTGATTCTGACCTGGACATCCGATTCAATTTTGAGGGTGGCCATAAAACTTGAAAGGTGGCCTACCTCAAATTTGAATTCCGAATCCCGAGCTCTCTCGATTAAGTTCCACTCCTTAATCAAGATCTGTGCTACTGAAGACTTTCGACTCAAAGCATCGGTGACCTTATTCGCCTTTCTTGGGTGATATAGGATATCACAATCGTAGTCTTTCAATAATTCCATCCACCGGCGCTGTCTCATGTTCAACTCCTTCTAAGAGAACAGGTACTTGAGACTCTGATGGTCCGTGAAGATCTGAAATTTCTTACCACACAAATAATGTCTCCAAATCTTCAGGGCAAAGATAACAGCTGCGAGCTCTAAGTCATGTGTTGGGTAGTTCTGCTCATGGGTTCTCAACTGACGAGAAGCGTATGCAACAACCCTACCATGTTGCATTAACACGCAACCCGATCCTCTGAATGACGCATCACTGTAGATCTCGAATCCTCCAGGACCAGATGGAATTGTCAGCACAAGTGCGGTAGTCAGTTTTTCCTTCAGCTCTTGAAAACTACACTCGCACTTGTCTGACCATATAAATTTCTCTTCTTTTTTCCTGAGCTTAGTTAGAGGCGACGCCAATGCTGAGAAGCCTTCCACAAACCGTCTGTAATAACCTGCCAATCCTAGAAAACTTCTAATCTCTGTCACTGTAGTCGGTCTTTGCCAATTGATCACGACTTCTATCTTGCTCGGGTCGACGGAGATTCCTTTTCTAGAAATCACATGGCCTAAGAACGCGACACGAGTCAACCAAAACTCGCATTTGCTAAACTTAGCATACAACTTATGCGTCCTTAAAGTATGGAGCACTAATCTCAGGTGGTTCTCACGCTCTTCATCACTTCTTGAATAGACCAAGATATCATCAATGAACACGATCACAAACTGATCTAAATATTCCTTGAATATCCGATTCATCATATCCATGAAAGCAGCTGGAGCATTCGTCAACCCAAACGGCATCACTATGAACTCATAGTGACCATACTGAGTATGAAATGCCGATTTAGGAATGTCCTCCTTCCTAATTCTCAACTGATGGTATCTTGTCCTTAAGTCAATCTTCGAGAATATTGACGCTCCTTGCAACTGATCGAACAAATCATCGATCCTTGGGAGAGGATACTTGTTCTTAATGGTTACCTGGTTGAGCTGCCAGTAGTTGATGCACAGACGTAACGAACCGTCTTTCTTCTTTACAAATAGAACCGGTGCTCCCCAAGGTGATGCACTAGGACGAATAAATCCTTTGTCTAGCAATTCTTGCATCTGCACCTTCAGTTCTTTCAACTCTGATAATGCCATCCTGTACGGTGCCTTCGAGATCGGCTCTGTCCCTGGTGCTAATTCGATTACAAACTCAATCTCCCTTTCTGGCGGTAATCTTGGCAATTCTTTTGGAAAGACATCTGAAAATTCCTGTACCATTGAAATGTCTTCCATTTTCAGTTCCTCAACTGTCGTTTCCACGACAGTCGCCAGGTATCCTCAGCAACCCTCGTCTAACAAACGAGTTGTCTCTTGCGACGAGATCAGGACAATCGAGGGTCCTCCTCAATTTCCGACAAACTCGAAGCTCCTACCCTTTAATGGGTCAAACTGAATCGTTTTACGATAGTAGTCCATTTTAGCTCGTTGATTGGTGAGCCAGTCCATGCCAATTTTTAAATCAAAATCATACATGGCTAGGACTAAAAGATCTATCTTCCCCACTCGCTCACCAATCACTAACTTGCACCCCGAACAACCCAAAGCAGCAATAACTTTATCTTTCAAGGGTGTAGATATGCACATTGCCAAATCCAATAATATAGGATTGACTCCTATCAACTTAACATACTGCTCGGCAATAAATGAGTGGGTTGCTCCCGTATCAAACAAAGCATAAGCAGGTTGGTTGTTGAGCGAAACCATACCTGTTATCACATCAAGCGTAGCTTCCGCTTGACCTTAGGTAATCGTGTACACGGTGCCCTGAACTGGAGGTCTCTGCTATCTTCCTTGTGGCGCGTTCTGAGGGGCATACCCTCTTATCTGTCCTCTTGGTGGTGGCGGCGGTAGCTGAGGTTGTCCTCTTGGGTTCCTCGGGCAATTTCTGGCCATGTGGCCTGGTTGGCCACATTCAAAACACACACCCGTCCTAGTTGGGCACGGTGCTGACCCGTGTCTTCTCCCACGGAAGCGGCATGGTTCAAATCTATTAGGCCCTGACCTATTGAATCTACCCTTCTTGCTGGGCGGGCCTTGAAATCTGTTCCCTGACATCGGCCTTTTTCCTTGCCTGATCGCTCCCCGGTTAACACTAAATCTTGACCCCGATGAGGCAGCTTGTTCATTCAATCCTCGCTCTATCATCTGAGCCCGACGATAGACCTCTCGATAGGTCGTCAAATCCAATGGCAGTAGAGGTTGCTTCAACTCAGAACGAAGACCATTTCTGAATCTTATAGCTTTCTCTTCAGGGTCTTCTACTAACCTGGGAGCATATTGTGAGAGCTCCGTGAACTTGACCCCATATTGGTCGACCGACATCGATCCTTGACGGAGGCGTTCGAACTCCCCCATCTTTTGTTCTCGGGCCATACTCAAAAAATATTGGTCGTTGAAAGCTCTTAGGAAGATGTCCCATGTCTGGACTACACCTTCCGGAAACACTGTATCCTTGGCGGCCCTCCACCAGATGTTGGCATTGTCCTGCAACTGATAAACGGCCAGGGTTACCTTTTCTGTTTCGGTGCACCTCAGGTGTGTAAATGCCTTGTCTAAATTCTGTATCCACTGTGAGGCGGCCTCGGGGTCTCTAGTACCCATAAATTTCGGTGGACTTAACTTAAGGAACTGCTTCACTAGCTTGTGGATTGGTCTTTCAGCGACCACAATCCCCGATGGACCTTCGACGTTCACGGCAGCGGTAGGTGCAACAGCAGGGGGAACTGCAGGGGCAGCTCCGGCGGTGGCGGCAAGAGCGGCGGCCCGAACGGCGGCTTCATTCAAGCGGCTTGTTGATCCATTCTATTCCTCACTAGTTCCAGAGCACGCAAGATATCATCCAACCTGGGATCATTAGGGGCTGCTACCCCGGCATCTACAATAGGTGGAATTGCTCCACTCGCGCTAGCCTGTGCTGGCGCTTGACCACGACTGCCTCGGGCATTGCCTCTATTCGGCGCTCCACCCCGAGTCACGGCCCTACTGGTCCTCTAGGTAGGAGTCCTCGGCTCCTGATCGCTCATAGTGTAGCTTCAAACAACTAACACTTGCTTCCAATTCAACACTGAATTAGAAACAGAGCGATTCAAACATCAAACAATTTTAGCACTCAGCTAACACAGACATGCACCAGCATGAATTTAAAGGCTTTTCCTACCAACTATCCCATAGTCAATGCTCCTTATCACTCCAATCTTGAACTTTGCTCTGATACCAGTTAAACGGGATGTCACGCCCCGATCCTTGGGCATGCGCCCATCCCTCACGTTGGTTGATTTTAAAGTGCGATATCCCAGGACTAAGTATCACCGACCATTTCTTTTTATTATGCATGCGGAAGCAGTTATAAACCCCTAGACAATAAAAAAATGGGATAGAAAAGCAAGCCATATTTTTCATATTGAAATCCACAACCACACTTTCATTAACAGCACAACTCATAGTATATTTACAATACTATTTATAGCAAACAAGTCTGACACCTATCTACACTAAGACAGGGTTCACAAAAGGGATGTGATCTCAATCCACATCCGAGTTGTACTCAAGATCCCTCTTTGGATCATCTTCTTCTTCAAAGATCTTTCTCCTCCTCAGGTTCCTCCTCCTCAGCTCCTCCTCAAGGTCCTGAAATGGTTATTTAATAACCAATGAGACCATGTCTCAGCGAGTTCTACCCCCTAAGACTCGATTAGTAAGCCAATACACTATGGGCTGCCTAAACATGCATAGGTCAGAGGACTTACCTTGGCCTCAATTCCACCTGCAAATCAGTACAATTCATACTAGGCACCCAACTACTCAAACAAATCGAACCGGATTACATGTCACCGAGCACACGTGCATTCTCTAAGGCACTAGTTCACCAAAGTGATGCATCAAATCACCGAGCCCATGTGTCTCTCCCAAGATGCCTCACTTAATTCCCTGGGCCCACGTGCATTCTCTAAGGCACTAGTTCGCCAAAGTGATGCATCAATTCACCGAGCCCACGTGCCCTTTTTACGATGCCTGGGGCCACGTGCATTCTCTAAGGTACTAGTTCACCAAAGTGATGCATCAAATCACCGAGCCCACGTGCCCTTTTAGATGCCACACTGATTCACCACTCCACCATCGATACTACAATTGGTACTCAAACATTTTCCCACCACATAATTTAAATCAACCAATTAGGAACATATCATAAAATTCACAATTTAAATCAATTTCATATAAATTGAAGCTCAAATAAATAAACGGACTGCACCATGACAATCAACACGAAATTCGGTCACCAACCATCCTAGTTGAATTTCCGGAAAAATAATTAATTAAATAATTAATTTCGAAAAATAAATAAATAAATATTAAAAAATCCAATTTAGGCTCGTAATGCCTGATTGGAGCCGAGACAAGCCCAGAAAATTACCGAGACTCGTTCAATAAATAACATGGCATACCTACTTGCTAATGTCTATTTTTAACCTCCTAACATGCATCATTAAGTCTCTAATTTAATTTATCTAAATTAATCTAACCACCTAATTGCATTTAATTAAATCTAACCAACCCTAAGTATAATTAGCAAACTAAGAAAGCATTAGTGAGTAAAACTCACTTAGGAAAAGCGGAGACCGAATCACCGCGACGGTGGCCGAAATCGAACTTTCGACGACACCGGCGGGCTTGGGTCGGGCCTTAGACTCGGGCCCAACAAATCTCAGCCCAACTGAGATTTGTCTTGTACTGGACTGGGCTTCAGATGACTAAACGGGTCTTGAATGGGCTGTCCTCGCGGGCCTCTAATTTTGCTGGGCTTGGAGCAGAATCTGCTGAGCTGAAATACAACTTCGATGGACTGAGAATGGGCTGCTCTCTCTTGGGCTGAAATAATCTGAATTTCACTTGGGCTGAACTTAATGGGCTGAAGATAGGCCCAGTTGTTGGGCCACGAAAAATATGTGGGTTGCTCTAGAAGGCCCAAGGATGGGTTGCTGAAATTGAATATGGGCTTCACGGGCTGAAGCTTGGGCTACTTCTTGCGAGCTGGGTTTGCTTTCGAACGAGTGGGGATCGTTCGGTGGAGATGGGCTCGGTGCAAGAGCTGCTTTGGTCAAGAACAAGCTTCGTGGAGGGCTGTCACACGTGAAGATGGATACACGCTGCTTCGGACGAGGCAAGGTTTCTTGGCAAGAAAGTCCTCGTTGTTCTTGATGACATCGACAACTGGGACCAAATCATGAGGCTTGCAGGCGAGCCCAACTGGTTTGGTGGGGGTAGTAGAATCATCATAACAACAAGAAATATTGAATTCCTAGTAAAGGAAGGTGATGACGACAATCTCCCAATTCCTAATAGTGGACAATTTTCATTCTACGATATGCCGGAGATGAATTCACATGATGCTCTTCAACTTTTCGGTAAGAGTGCCTTGGGACATGCCAAGCCTCCGCTTAGTTACATGGATATCACAAAAAAGCTAATCAATGCAATAGGAGGACTTCCATTGGCTCTCAATGTCGTAGGTTCCATGCTCTGTGGAAAATGCCAAAGAACATGGGAAAACGCCCTCTGTAAGTTAAAGAAGGTGATGAATGAGGATGTCAAGAAGAAGCTGATGATAAGCTACGAAGCATTGGATCATAATCAACAACAAATTTATCTTGATATCGCATGTTTCTGCTTCAACAAAGAGAAAACAACTGCAGTTAAATATTGGGATGCGATTTTTGGGTATCCGATCGAAAGTGAGGTTAATATCCTCAAACGTATGTCTCTAATAAAAATATCGACCGATAATAAACTATGGATGCACGACCAACTTAGAGACCTTGGAAGGAGTATCGTCCATCTAGAAAGTGCGAAATCCATATGAAGAGTAGCAGATTGTGGTCTCCCAAGGATGCCATCCGTGTAGTGCAGACAGAAACGGTAATCTTGACCTCTAAATGTTTTCCAGTGCATCCATTAGCATCACCACCTTTTTATCTAATTTCAAGTCAAAGTGACATATTGAATCATTGGTTGCTACTTTTGTTTTCCAGGTAACCAAAGACATAGTGGCACTCAATCTTGGTACACCTAGCCCGAATAAGACGTACAGATTTAAGCGCAAGCAATTTATGGGCTTGGTCAACCTTAGGTTCCTTCAATTAGACATGGAAATTTTGAAGGAGACTTTAAGAATGCTTTCTTTAATCTTACATGGCTCTCTTGGAGCAATTGCCCTTCAAAATTCCGAGCTAGCAACTTTGGGTTGAAGAACTTAACGATTCTCATGTTATCTGGGAATAACGTTACTGAAGATTGGGGAGGATGGTGTCAAATCATGGTATGATCTCATGACATCCTTTTGCATTATATTTACTCTTCCTCTTTTCTGAGTGTCTACTCAATTGCTTTATAGGTAGCAAAACAATTGAAAATCCTACAGCTTGAGGACTGTCCATTCCTTAGAAAGATGCCCAAGTTCTCCACAATCTCGCAGCTGGAGAAATTGATTCTTAGATGCGTTCGACTAAGAAAGATTGACAAGTCCATCGGTAATCTACAACATCTTGATTACCTAGAGATAGAGAGTGATGCTATTGAGTCGGCACTAGAGTCCATCGGTGGTCTAAAATCTTTGATAGTGCTAAGAATAGAACTGACACCCTCAAGGAAGCCTCACTCGATTGGCAATTTAGCAAAGGTGAAGTCCCTAATCTTGCCACGCAAGGAACTTCAAAAGCTTCCCGACTCTATCGGACAATTGGACTCATTACTTGAGCTAGATGTTCGATATCTAAAAATTAGTGAATTACCTCATTCTATTGGAAATCTTGAAAGGTTGAAAGTTTTACGCATTCGGAATTCCTATCTAGAAAAGCTACCAGACTTGATTGGGAGGCTCCAATCATTGGTCGAGTTGGATTTGAGCGAGTCAAGAATCGGGAGCTTACCTGATTGTATTAGAAATCTCAAAAAGTTGAAGGTACTAAATCTCAATGATAGTTGCATAAGTGAACTTCCGAAAACCGTAGGAACGTTGTAAAATCTGAAAGAGTTAGATGTTTGCTTTGAACATTTGGTGAAAATTCCAAATGAAATTAGGGCACTATCCTCATTGAAATATATATTCTTATCTAGAGGTCGCTTTAGTGGATTGCCTACAATGATCAATCAGCTTACAAATCTCCACACACTTTCGTTACGGTTCTGTGATTCAATCCAACAGTTGCCGGAGCTTCCCAAGAGTCTAATTTTTTTATGGCTTATATCAAATTCGTTGACCATGATCCTCGAGCTTCCCAAGAGTCTAATTTTTTTAAGGCTTATATCAAATTCGCTGACCACGATCCCCGACTGCTCAAACCTAACCAATTTAGTTGACCTTAAGATAATTGGATATTCAATTGAAGAACCCAACATAGAGGGGATCGTGAGACTACCTGCTTTGGAAATAATGACCCTTCGCGTAGGAGAAATGGCCTTGCCTCCAACCGATTTCAGTTCCCTATCTCATTTAGAAAGCCTCCGCATAAATTATGCCGAGCCCCAATCTCTTATCGGGCTCCCATCCAGCCTTAAATATTTGTCGTTATGTGATGTCCAATCACCGATAGATTGGTCAGTCTTTTCCAACTTGGAGAATTTGTTGGAGATATCTATTCGTAGATATTCGTTGAGAGAGATTCGATTCAAGGTGCTTGGAGAGCTACGGAAATTCAAAGCATTGTTTATGCATGACTGTCCATTGCTCAAGACGCTGCCCATTCTGCCTGGTTTGAAGGAGATCCGGCGTTTGTTCCTAGAGCGATTGCCTCTACTAACTGAGATTCAGGGTTTGGGAGAATTGAAATCATTGCAGGATTTGTGTATTTGGGAATGCAATTTCATCAAAAGCTTAAACGAATATGATCTTTCTAATCTATAGAATCTGAAATGTTTGAGGTTCTGTGGATGTGAATCATTGGAGAGGGTGTTAGGTGTGCCAAAATCTTGTCAACTAATTGTCCGTGTTTGCCTGAGGTTCGGTAGAGATATATAAGATATGTATCAATTGATTGGCAAAGATAGTCGATGATGGTAAGTCCATAGAACTAGAGTTCATTTTTTATTATGTCCTGTTTTGTGAGTTTTCCTTCAGCTAACCTTTCATCTTGGTTATGGAACCACCTCTTGCATTCGTTCATCCTATTGTCTCTGAGGGAAAATCCTCTTTCATGTATCATAAACATGTGATACTTTGCCTACTTGACGATGGCGATACCTAGCTGGTTTATGTTGCACACCAGCATAACGTTGGGATTGACATGCTGCGGCACTTGTTTCACTTAGAAAAAATGGATAAAGTGGAAGGGAACTTTTAGATAGTAAGCACACTAAAGATGCTAACAAATGCTAGGTTTTTGTTGTAAGGCTGAGTTGGTTGAGACTTGAGACTACTAGTCTCACCTTATGGAGTGCTTTTAATATCAGTAGAGAACAATCATGATTTATGAGAACTGAAATAAAGGAATTATTGCTTTGTTAGTGGAAGAGTGAATCGTTGATACCTATTATGCAATATGAGTGATTTAGTTATTTCCTTCACGAAGAATTGGAGGTGTTTTTCTAGTTACTTCTGAACTGAAGTGGAGAAGCTTCAAGTCTTGAGTCACGGTGTGATTTGTGAATTATCTTTCTTCATTCTAGTAGTTAGCCATTTATGCGTGAAATTTGTGCTGCGAGACAATTGATATTGGAGTAAACTTGTCTATATGGTCAAACCACTATTTCTTTGAAGACTAGGTTTAGCTGCATCAAGTTGTGCATTCTGCAATTTCTGGTGTTAGGAAAGAGGACCTTTGTGTCTTTGAAGACTAGATTTTGTTAATTCTTTTAGCTGACTTATTGCACCTTTCCTCATCTCTCTCTCTTTTTGTGCTTATAATGTGGTTACAGTTAACTTGTTAAATAAACACGTTTGATCTTTGTGTCTATCATTTTTACATTTGCTGATAAAATGTTTTTGCGCAAGCTCTTTCAACACCATGGTGAAATGTTCTTTTATATGGACGTCCAGGCTTTGGCATGACATATTGTGATGCTACAACAACGACTTGTTCTCTTCAATCCATATCAGTAAAAGGGTGAGCTGTGGATAAGTGCATCGGTACTTTTTAGCAAGCTGTAAGAGTCTTCTTTTCAACTACACAGATGTTCATTTTTCCATACGTTTCACAATTTGTGTGCTTTGTTCTTTTGCTTTTGTATGCATTTAATAGAGGTCCCTTCATCTATGCTAGCAGTCGAAATAGTATAACTACTAGCAGCAATGAGGATCCTACCACTATAGCCAAGATGTTCTAATTGTATTATTTTAAACAACAGCAATGAGGATTCTCCCATAACCAATGAAGAGCCAAGTTAAAACGGTTCTTGAGTTTTATCATGCATGAATGAGAGAATCCTCTATGAAGATTAAGAGAAAGATTAAGATGTAAGAAATTTGAAGTTTTCCTCTACTGGAAATTTGAAATTTGTGGTCAAATGTCTACTAGATCATCTGTTATGCACATTGATAGCATTGATTTTGTGAACAAACTAGAGAAATTTTGAATATTTGATAGTGATGACAATTTTAAAATTTTAGGTCTGGATATATTCTCGGAGGCAGCAGCTATAGCATCTTGCCTTCTCTTTTTTCATGAATTTGATTCCATTGTGCTGAAGAGGGGGCATGATAATATAGGGGTCACTGACCATGTCATCAATTAGTTAATTTCTTGCATTCAATGACACTTATAAAGTGGTCATGTGAAATATAGTTGATGGCATCACTCACTAATAGTATGTCATTCATTAATGCAGTTTTTTTTTACTGAATCAGATGGTGTTGAAGTTTTAAGTAGTGTGTTTGTGTCAACAGGGACAAGGTAATAGTTTTGTCTTACATGGTAACAAAAAGTACTCTCTTTACATAGCACACTAACTATAAACTGTTGTTTGAAATTGCACGGCCATTATGAATGCTTTGCCAAAAGTTTTCTATGAAGCATTTAATATGGAGACTACGTAATAACCTTCAAGGCAGACTATTAAATGCTAGACATGACTTTTCCTTGATTTAGAATTGTTTAACTTCGAATACACAGTATTGGATAAACTACATATGTATCAAAAAAGGTAACAAACAACAAGATTGCTTGAATTACTTTTCAGTTGCTGAAGTAGCTTACAAGAAGTGTATTAAATTGGTCTTGAGCCTCTTCAATAGCATCAACGGATGTTGATAATTTCAGTTTTGGGTGTGCCAAAATCTTGTGAACTCATCATCATTGACTGCCCGAAGCTCAATAGAGATGGATAAGGTATGTATCATTTGATTGGCAAAGATAGTCAATGATGGCAAGTCCATAGAACTAGAGTTCGTTTTTTGCTGCATCCTGTTTTGTGAGTTTTCTTTCAGCTAAGCTTTCATCTTAGTTCTAGAATCACCGCTTGCATTCGTTCATCCTCTTATCTCTGAGCAAAATTCCTTTTTCGCATGTCATGAACATGCGATACTTTCACTTGCCTCCACAATGGTGATGCTTTGCTGGTTTATGTTGCGCATCAACATAATGTTGGGGTTGACATGCTTCGCAGGATGTAACTTGCTTAGATAGTAAGCACACTGAAGATGCTAACAAATGCTAGGTTTTGTTGAAAGGCAAAGGTGGTTGAGAGTACTGGTCATACCTTATGTAGTGTTTTTTCAATTTCACTATAGGACAATCATGATTTGTGAGGAATGAAATAAAGGAATTAACACCTCGTTAGTGAAATAGTGAATTGTTGATACCTTTTATGCTGTATGAGTTATTTAGTTACGTCCTTCATGAAGAATTGGAGGTGCTTTTGTAGTTACTTTTGAACTTACATTTAGTTTATTTCTCTCTTTGTTATTCGTTCATTCCCTCCCATCATAAATTACCAAACACAGTTGGGGAAGATGTTGCAATTCGCCAAATAAGGCATTTACATTCTTGAATTCTTATTTGTTGTACCGATGACATGTCTTTTTCTAAATCCTTTGCTGTTTTGAGCTGGGTTTGGGAATTTGATGACTCCTACTCATCGATGAATTCAATGAGGTAAATGCAATAACCTGGGTTGCTCACTTT
The DNA here is from genome assembly GCA_014182565.1 of Eucalyptus marginata. Taxonomy (NCBI): domain Eukaryota; kingdom Viridiplantae; phylum Streptophyta; class Magnoliopsida; order Myrtales; family Myrtaceae; genus Eucalyptus; species Eucalyptus marginata. The sequence continues at coordinate 24,164,011 of CM024589.1, forward strand.
TTAATCATCTTTGTTTCCTGCAGTTCTAGAGATTGAGCAAGGATTATCTGATGTTGCACAATCAAAGACTATTGTAAGCTTTACTCCACATTTGATGCCCATGATTATAGTTGCAATTTTCTAGTATTCCCATTCTTAAAGTTAAAATTATGCTTCCTTAGCAATAGCTATAAGCTTTCTTCATCTTTTCTGCAGAGTCCTAAAAATGCAATAAACTATTCATGCTAAAATGTCTTAAGGTGTAATGGTTGGGGATCTATATGAAGTTGCTAATTGGGCAAACTTTTTCTAACTAATAGTCCTATTTTGCTTAGGCATTTGATTGCTTAATGTGCTAAGTATTAACCTTAGCTTTTGTTTATTGAAGTACTTATTTTTAGTACTCATGATTAGCTTAATCAAAGTACATAATTTATTTCATAGATCTTGATTAAGTCAATCAAGTAGTAGATGTGTTTGGGAACTGAAACTTGAAAGATCCGCAACTTCCTTTCATAATCTTGAGTGTGCTTCCCACATACTTCATGCTATCTGATTGCTTAATTCACTTTATCTTGCTAGATGAGGGATTTGTTATGCTGTTAAAAAATGGAGTTGTTCCTCATACTCAAAATGTGCAAGGATTCTATTATTATTTTATGAGTGTCTTTCTTGATCGAGTATCCGGACAAGCAATACTTATCTATGTAGTCGATTCCCAAGTGTTTGTTCTCCATTAAGTGCTTTACTTTTCATGTAATGTTAAAGTCATCTTTTTATGATAAGATGTCTAAACCTTCTTTTGCAGATTGACTGACAATCAAGTGAAGGGAGCTGGTGGTCAAGAAAGCTTAACTACCTATTATTGTTTCCCTGATGCATTCTACATTCTTGTGAGTGAGGTAGATTATGCATGGATTTTGTTCAAGAAAGCTTGTATTTGTGTCCGAGCTATAGCTATTGTTTATTCTTTCTGGTGACTCATAACACCTTTCCTCATCTTACTCTCCTTCTATCTCTCTCTAAAATGTGGTTATTGTTAACCTGTTAAATAAACATATTTCTTCTTCGTGTTTATCATTCTTACATTTGTTGATATAAAATGTTTTTGTGCCAAGCTCCTATAAGGAATGGTCAAATGTTCATTTACATGGACGTCTGGGCTTTGGCAAGACACACGTTGTTGGTTTTGCAGCAGCAACTTGTTCTCTTCAATCCATATAAGTGAAAGCGCTGAGACATTCAATAAGTACACTGGTACTTTTGAGCAGGCTATAAGAGGCTTCTTTTCAACTTCAACAATGTTGATTGAATTCCATTGTGCAATCTTGTATTAAACTTTGATATTCCAAACATTTCACAATTTTGTGCTTTCTTTTGTTGCTTTTGTATGCATTTAACAGAGGTCCCTTCATGTATGCTAGCAGTTGAAATCGGATAACTAGTAGTAGCAATAAGGATGCTCCCGCTGCAGCCAAGGTGTTCTAACTAAATTATTGTCAACAACAGCTCCCATAACCATTGAAGTGGCCAAATTAAAACGGTTGATGAGTTTCCTCATGCATGAATGAGAGGTTCCTTCATGACCATTTGGTTAAGAGATAGATTAAGATGTAAAATATTTGAAGCTTCTCTCTATTTGAAATTGCTGATCAAGTGTCTACTAGATTTTCTATTCAGTACATTGATGGCATTGATTTTGTTAGCAAAATGGAAAGATTATGAATATTTGAGAGTAATAGCAATTAGAAAAATACAGTTTGGATATATTCTCAAAGGCAGCAGTTGCAGCAGCTTGCCTTCTCTTTTTCGATGAATTTGATTCCATTGTTACAAAGAGGGGGCATGATAATACGGGGTCAGTAACCATGTCGTCAATCAAGTTAGTTTATTACATTCTATAGCACTTAGAAGGTGGTCATATGAAATCTATTTAATTGTTTGACTCACTACTGATATGTTATTGATTGGTGCAGTTTGTTACTGAATTAAATGGTGTTGCAATTTTAACCAATGTGTTTGTGTTTACCGAAACAAGGTAATAAGTTCGTACTAAATGATAACAAAAAGTACTCTCTTCCAATAGCACACTAACTGTCGACTGCTATTGGAAATTGCACAGCTACTGTGAATGGTTCAACGAACATTTTCTATCACGCCCCGATCCTCGGGCGCGTGCCCATTCCTCACTGGTCGATTAATTAGCGACGTCTCAGGGCGCATCGCCAACCCATTCATATTAATAATCCCCAGACAACACTCAATGGGATATGTCACGCCCCGAACCTCGAGCGTGCGCCCATCCCGGCTTGGTCAATTAAATAGCGACGTCCCCGGACGCATTGCCGACCCATTTTTTTAATACGCATGCGGAAGCATATAAATAATCCCTAGACAATAAAACAATGTAATAGGAAAGTAGGGCCACAAATTTCTAATATGAAAACACCAACCACACTTATATACATTGCAACTCATAATGTATATATTACAATACAACCTACGCATGTCAGGTCCTACTCAAACCAGTTAGAAAACAAAGTCTGCAGACAGGGTGGGGGTTTCCAATCTACTCTGAGTCATCCTCTTCCACGATCTCTCCTTCGTCCACACTCCTGCTGGAGCCCCACGGCTGACTACTCCGAAGAATCAGGATCATTAAGCTTGGGATCCTTCATGTCCACCACCGAACCATCCTTAGGTTTTGTAGTACCCTTTCCAAAAGCGGCCTCCATGACATACAGAGGTATTTTAGATTCCGGCACAGGGCCCTCTCTTCGTCCATCACTGTAATGACGATACCATACCTTGTATTGATGGGGCACCTTTTTGGGTAAACTCGCATCAACCCGGACTATGGACATCACCAGAACATATTCTAACCCTTCAAGGTACCCGTGTATCGGAATATGATAACTCTGTTCCGTGAATTTCTTCGGTTCGCCAAAATGCTCGGGAGGAGCTGCAGGGGCTGCCATCTATGGGCCTAAAATGTTATCCCACAACGGGGTGAGACGACGTCTAAGCAAGTTCAACCCCCTAAGATTCGACTAGGAAGAAAATACTCCCTGAGGGCTGCCTAGGCACAATCACGAGTCAGAAGACTTACCTTAGCCTCGATTTCCTTCCTGCAAGTCAACACAATTCATAATCTCATCGAGTCACGTCAACATATCGACTCATTCACTTAGATCGAATTATCGATCAATTGACTCAGTCGATTACATGTCATCAAGATCCTTCCCCAGTCATCTCAATCAATACTATCTATAAGTCCGACCATAGTCCAAGACTGCTCACTCTAAGCTGATATATAGATAGTATAGCTCGCATTAAGTTGATAAATAATGTACTGCTCTCGCTAAGCTGACATATTAAGCCATCGGCTGATATAATACACTAATAATTCTTGCTTTAAGCTAGTAGTAACATTGCTCACTCTAAGCTGATGAGGTATGTTGATCGCACTAAGCTGACACATCAGAGCCTATAGGTTGATATAGCATATCGGTATACTACTCGCGCTAAGGCGACATATCGGTCGTAGGCTAATATAGTATACCAACCTGACCATTTAATCAATTCATCATTTTTATCATACTTGATAAAAATACTCGTGTGTGGGGACACGGTCGGCCTTAGCCAAAATACAATATTTTCACCATTGAAAATCCCACCATTTATTACAGTGCACAAATTCATTTCTAGCGCTGTCAACCGACACTCGGTGATTTTCCAATTAATTTCTGAAATTAATTAATTTAGGAATAAATTCCTAAAATCACAATCACACCAATTCAACACAATTTAGAGCTCAATTAAATAAATAGATTATACCACAACAATCAGCATAAAATTCCGGTCATTGACTATCCCGATCTAATAATTAATTTATTAAATAATTACGGAAATTAATTATTAAATACTAAAATTGCAAACTTAGGCCTGTAAAGTCTAATTGGAAGCCGAGACGAACCCGGAAAATTTTCCGAATCACTCTAGATAAATACTAGAGCTTGTCTAGGCCCTAATTGCACTAACTATCCACCTAACATGCATCGGTAATTAATTAAATTCACTAATCAAATCTAACTAACCACCTAATCCATGCTTAGTCTAAAATAATCAACCCTTAAGCATAATTAACTTACTAAACGAGGATTAGTGAGTTAAACTCACTTGTTTATCAAATCGCTCGATTCAATTCGACGGGAATGTGACGGGGCTCGATCTTCTCCATAGCAGGCTTGGCAACCAAGGTCCGGAAACGGGCCAAAGCGGGCCTAAATAGTGTTGGGAACCCACTGATTTCAGTTGCTGTCCGAGGCCGAGAAAGGTTGAAACAAGAGTGGGTTGAGGCGACAACGGGCCAAGATGGGCTGAGGGGGCCGAATCGGGTCTAGGCGAGGCTCCATGGCGGTCGGAGGTGGCTGGATGGACTTCGGTTAAGGCTCACGGTACTGGACGATGCTCGGGCAGCAAGCTAGGACAAGGACAATGGTGCAGCAAGGCGAAGGGCACGCGTGTGGGCGGTGAGCGGCTGCGACGGTTCGCGATTCCGGTGATGGTGTGTGGCGATCCGGGCAGCCGCCGGTGTTCGGTGGCCTGCTGGTCTCCTCTGCAAGTTGCTGAAGTTCTCAGAGCACAATGAGGAAGAAAGAAGGGCTGGCCGACAGTTTGAGGGGGAGAGAGGGGCAAGGGGCCTACCTTGGTCTCTCTTATCTCTTCTTATCCCTTTAACTTAGCTCACCTTGTGTGCTGTCTTCCACCACTCAATTCCAGCCCTCAAACCCTTCTAGAAGCCTTTTGAAGTGGTCCAAATGTTGTGGGTAATGGGGGGCTACGAATTTCATGTGTTTTCCCTCCAATTGGACACTCAATCCTTCTTAAATCAACCTAATTTGGCATCTATAAATTCAACCAACACCTCACCGATCCAATTGGTATTATACCTCACCAATTGATCCCACTTGCATCCTAATTGCGCGATAAAAAAGGTCCTCGACATTTCTTGGACAAAAACGGCCCTATGTCGACTTTTTCCCAAAAAGTTTCGGTTTGCAAAAAAATCTTTGGAGGCTGAGTCGACGTTCCTAAAATGACTCGTGACATGACAAAATTTTCAATTTTTGAAATAGGATTCAAATTCGCGGTTAATTTCAATTCGGCACGATTTTAGCGTGACTTAGGCTATCGGGTAGCTTTCAAAAATTTTTAAGGCAAATAACTCGTGGTCGATTTTCTTCAAGTCACAATGAACCCACTCGACACATTGGCAACTCTCGATTATCGTGAAAATCTTGATGATTCAAATACGGACACAATGTACCAAAATGATAGAAAAATCAGTTTAGTGCCGGCCGACGGGAATTTTCCAATTTAATGGAGTCAACCACGTTTAGCCAGACATCTTAGTCGAACCGACCTATCTCTAATTTTGAATCGATCTTACTGTGTCGTAATGATCTCTTAAGATGAGCATGATCGAGTAGTCGATTCTTGGTCGAATTCTCAAGTCTATTGTATTAAAATTCCTTAATGGCTTTCCCAGATAGTCTAGTTATCTTGAGAGTGATTAGCTCTGAGAACAGCCCTATAGGCGTGTCGATAAAAGGCTCAATTTATTCAATGGAAAACAGAATTGAAAATTTGGGATGTCACAACTCTTCCCCTCTTAGAAAAATTTCGTTCTCGAAATTTAAGTCATTACAATACTTAAGTAAAAAGGTGGGGGTATAACTATCTCATCGACTCTTCAGTCTCTCATGTTGCTCTTTTAGTGTTGTGGTGTTGCCAGACCACTTTGACCAATGAAATGGTCTTTGTACGCAGAACTTGCTCTTTTCTGTCCACGATCTGAACCGGGCTTTCAACGTATGACACTCGGTCATCCACGTCCAATTCTTCAAAATTAAGCATGTGGGTCGAGTGAGGCTCGTACTTCCTCAACATCGACACGTGAAAGACGTCGTGCACTTGTGCTAGTCTCGGTGGCAACGCAAGACGATACGCTAGGGTCCTGATTCTCTATAGAATTCAAATGGACCTACGAATCTCGGACTCAGCTTTCCTTTCTTACCAAAGCGCGAAGTTCCCCTCATCGGCGACACTTTCAGAAAAACGTGATCACCAACTTAGAATTTCAATGGTCTTCGACGTTTATCTGCGTAGCTTTTTAGTCTGTTTTAAGCGGTCTTTAGTCTGCCTCTGATCACTGTAATGGCATCCATTGACTGTTGAACCAACTCTAGGCCTATAATCTTTCTTTCCCTAACTTCATCCCAACACACTGGTGTCCTGCACACTCTACCATACAACACTTTGAAAGGAGTCATCTGAATGCTCTGTTGATAACTATTGTTGTAGGCAAATTCCACCAGGTGAAGTTCTTCCCAACTTCCCTTAAAATCTAGTACACAAGCTCGCAACATGTCATCGAGGGTTTGAATTGTCCTCTTGGACTGACCATCCGTTTGAGGATGATATGCTGTACTGAACTGTAGCTTTGTACCTAGGGCACTCTGTAAGCTCTTCCGAAAGGCAGTGGTAAACCTCGGGTCTCGATTTGAAGTTATCATCACCGACACTCCATCCAGACGAACTATCTGACGCATGTACAACTCAGCGTGCATATCCAAGTTAAGGTCCTTTCATACTGCAATGAAATGAGCCGACTTTGTCAATCTGTCGACCACTACTCAAATCGAATCATTTCCTCTCTGACTCCTCGGCAGTCCGGTCACGAAATCCATCGTAATGTGTTCCCATTTCCACTCTGGGATCTTGAGAGGTTGCAAAAGTCCTCCCGGCTTGCAATGCTGAGCTTTGACTTGCTGACACGTCAAACACTTGGCGACATGCTTGGCGATATCCGCCTTCATACCTGACCACCAGTAGTCTTGACGTAGATTCCGATACATCTTGGTACTACTAGGATGAATGCTGTAACTGCTACGATGTGCTTCTGATAGAATCTCCTCTCTAAACTCCACATCGTCAGGTACAACCAATGGTCCTCGGAACCTTAATGTCCTGTTATCAGAAATCTGAAAGTCAGCCTTCCTTTTCTCGGTGTCCTCCTATAGAATCTTTTGCACATCTGGGTCTGTCAGCTGAAATAATTTGATCCTGATCTGGACATCTGGTTCAATTCTGAGGGTGGCCATAAGATTCGAAAGGTGGCCTACCTCAAACTTGAATATTGAATCTCGAGCTCTCTCGATTAGATTCCACTCCTTAACCAACATATGAGCGACTGAAGACTTCCGACTCAAAGCATCGGTGACCTTATTCGCCTTTCCTGGGTGATATAGAATATCATAGTTGTAGTCCTTCAGCAATTCCATCCAGCGGCGCTGTCTCATATTCAACTCCTTCTGAGAGAATAGGTACTTATGACTTTGATGGTCCGTGAAGATCTGGAATCTTTCCCTGCACAAATAGTGTCTTCAAATCTTCAGGGCGAAAATACTTGTCATGAGTTCTAAGTCATGCGTCGGATAGTTTTGTTGATGAGGTCTCAACTGATGGGAGGCGTATGCAACAACTCAGCCATGTTACATCAGTACGCAACCCAATCCTCTAAACAATGCATTGTTGGAGAAAACTTCCTTATGTGTTTTGAAGTTGACAAAACGTTTCCATCAGTCTAGTTTGAAGACGTAAAGACTCTTTCGTCAAAGTCTGAAGATAGTCAGATTCAAGGTTTAAAGTCTGCCCTCATTGACAGTATCTAGACCGTCGAAGAAGATTTGTCCAGTATCAAGGATTTATTTAAGGAATTGTTTCGAGCGGTTAAAGAAGTCTCTCACGACTGGAGATAACATTTCAAGATCTTTTTATTCGTTTTAATCTTGATACGAATAAGTTAGATTCGTTGATTGACAATGTATACTTGGAAGGTTCTATTTATGGAAACCTAGATCCTGATTGTATGGGCGAACAGGATTGGTGGGCTATCATCACATTCCTTAAGTAACTCGAAGATCTCCTTAATTGATTCCGTCCAACGGTTAGATGGAGGAACTCCTTTGGAAAGTGCCAACAGGTATGAAGGCATGAAGGAGTATAAAAGGGAGAAGCTCTGGTTATTCGAGGTAATGCGTGATAGATAAATTTCAAAGTCTGAAGCTCCTCGTTCTTCGTTGACTCAACTGTTGAGCGAAACTTGTATTCAAAAGAGAGATTAAATACTTGTGAGACCTTGAGGAAGTGTAGCAAAGTCTCTACACTGTGGAATCAAGGACGTGATATTGTAACGACTCTTTTGATTCATAGTGAAATCCAGCCGGTGGGCTGTCAGTGCGGGAGAGTGGACGTAGGCTTGGAATAAGCTGAACCATTATAAATTCTGTGTTCATCTTCTCTCATCCCTGAACCTCCTATTTACGCTTTCGTGTTGTTCATTTATTTAATAGTTGAATTCTATTTTACTATCCATCAAATATATTTTTCTAAGTCCTACGAAAAGGTTTTTATTCACCTATTCACCCCCCTAGGTGTATTCACTAGCCCCTTTCATGCATCACTATAGATCTCGTATCCTCCAGGACTAAATGGAATGGTCAGCACAAGTGCAGTAGTCAGCTTCTGCTTCAACTCTTGGAAATTATGCTTGCACTTGTCTATCCACACGAACTTTTCTTCTTTCTTTAGGAGTCTTGTCAAGCGTGACGCTAATGATGAGAACCCCTCTACAAATCGTTTGTAATAACCTGCCAAACCCAGAAAACTTCTTATTTCTATTATGGTAGTCGATCTTGGCCAGTTGATCACAACTTCAATCTTGCTCGGGTCCACGGAGATTCCTTCGCTTGAAATCACGTATCCTAAGAAAGCACCATGAGTCAACCAAAACTCACACTTACTGAACTTGGCGTACAATTGATGAACTCTCAGAGTCTGCAATACCAATCTCAGATGACTCTCATGTTCTTCATCACTCTTCGAATACACTAGAATATCATCGATGAACACAATCACAAATTGATCTAGATATTCTTTGAACACTCGGTTCATTAGATCCATGAAGGCAGCTGGAGTATTCGTCAACCCGAATGGCATCACTGTGAACTCATAATAACCATAACGAGTACGAAATGCTAACTGTAAAATGTCTTCCTTCCTGATTCTCAGCTGATGATATCCTGTCCTCAAGTCGATCTTCGAAAATATCGATGCTCCTTGCAATTGATTAAACAGGTCATCGATCCTCGGGAGTGGATACTTGTTCTTAATCGTCACCTAATTGAGTTGTCGATAGTTGATGCACTGACGCAACGAACCATCTTTCTTCTTTACGAACAGAATTGGTGCTCCCCAAGGTGATGCACTGGGACGAATGAATCCCTTATCCAATAACTCCTGCATTTGCATATTCAGTTCTTTCAACTCAGATAATGCCATCCGGTAAGGAGCCTTAGAGATTGGCTCTGTCCCAAGTGCTAGCTCGATCACGAATTCAATCTCTCTCTCTGGTGGTAACCCTAGCAATTCCTTCGAAAAAACATTTGAAAATTCTTGCACCATGGGGATGTCTTCCATCTTCAGCTCCTCAACTGTCGTATCCACGATAGTTGCCAAGTGACCTTGACAACCCTCATGTAACAAATGGGTTGCCTCTGGCGACGAGATCAAAGTAATCAAGGGCCCTCAATTCTCGATAAACTCGAAGCTCTCACCCCTTAATGGGTCAAACTAAATCGCCTTGCAATAGCAATCCATCTTAGCTTGTTGCTTGGTGAGCCAGTCCATGCCAATTATCAAATCAAAGTCAAACATGGCTAGGACTAACAAGTCTATTTTCCCCTCTCGCTCATCAATCACTAACTTACAACTAGAACAACTCAAAGCAGCTATCACTTTATCCTTTAATGGTTACTATCTACTAACTACCGACTCCAATAATACAAGACTTACTCCTATCAACTTAACATACTGCTCGGCAATAAAGGAATGAGTTGCTCCTGGGTCGAATAAAACATATGCAGGATGGTCGTTCAACGAAACCATACTTGTGATCACGTCAAGTGCAGCCTCTACCTAACCTTGAGTGATGGCATACATCGTGCCTTGAACTGGGGGTCTGAGCTATCCTTCTTGCAGTATGTTTTGAGGCACATACCCTCTAATCTGACCCATAGGTGGCGGCGGCAGCAACTGCGGTTGTCCTCTTGGTTGCCTAGGACAATCTCTGGCCATGTGGCCTTGTTGGCCACACTTAAAACAGGCGCCCGTCCTTCGAGGGTATGGGGTTGAATCGTGTCGCCTCCCATATAGACGACATACTACATTCTAGCTCGGCCCTAACTTTCCAATTCCACCCTTCTTGTTGGGCGGGATATGGAGTCTACCTCCAGTCATGGGCCTCTTCCCATGTTGGATCCCTTCTCTACTTGAGCTGACGGTTTAAGGGGGAGAGAGGGGGCAAGGGGCCTACCTTGGTCTCTCTTAACTCTTCTTGTCCCCTTGACTTAGCTCACCTTGTGTGCTATCTTCCACCACTCAATTCCAGCCCTCAAACCCTTCTAGAAGCCTTTTGAAGTGGTCCAAATGTTGTGGGTAATGGGGGGCTACGAATTTCATGTGTTTTCCCTCCAATTGGACACTCAATCCTTCTTAAATCAACCCAATTTGGCCTCTATAAATAAATTCAACCAACATCTCATCAATCAAATTGGTATTTTTCTCACCAATTGATCTCACTTGCATTCCAATTGCGCGATAAAAAATGGTCCCTGACGTTTCCTGGACAAAAACGACCATATGTCGACTTTTTCCCAAAAAGTCTCGGTTTGCAGAAAAATCTTCGGAGGCTGAGTCAATGTTCCTAAAATGACTCGTGACATGACAGAACTTTCAATTTCTGAAATTGGATTCAAATTCGCGGTTAATTTCAATTCGGCACGATTTTAGTGTGACATAGGCTACTGGGTAACTTTCAGAAATTTTTAGTGCAAATGATCCGTGGTCAATTTTCTTCGAGCCACAATGAACCCACTCAACACATTGACGACTCTCGGTTGTCATGAAATTGTCGTGGATTCAAATACGGACATAGGGCAGTAAAACGATAAAAAAATCAGTCTAGTGTCGGCCGACGAGAATTTTCCAATTTAGTAAAGTCACTCATGTTTAGCCACACATCTTAGTCGAAACAACCTATCTATAATTTTTAATCGATCTTATTGTGCCATAATGATCTCTGAAGATGAGCACGGTCGAGTAGCCGATTCCTAGTCGAATTCTCAAGTTTATTGCATTAAAATTCCGTAATGGCTTTACCAGATAGTCTAGTTATCTCAAGAATGATCAGCTTTGAGAACAGCCTTATATCCGCGTCGATGAAAGGCCCAATTTATTTAATGGAAAACAGAATTGAAAATTTGGGATGTCACGGGATAGGAAAGTAGAGCCATATTTTTCGAACTAAAAACCAGCACCACACTTATATACATTGCAAACCATAATGTATATATATACAATACGAACTACCAAAGTTAGGTCCTACTCAAAACCAGTCAAAAAACAAGGTCTGCAAACGGGGGTAGGGTTTCCAATCCATTACGGGTCATCGTCATCGATCACTCCTTCTTCCACACTCCAACTGGAGCTTATCGCTGAGTACACCAGAGAATCTGGATCTTCAAGCTTAAGGTCCTTCGAGTCCCCCACCGTACCACCCTTAGGGTCTGCCGTACCTTTCCCGAATGCAACCTCTAACACATACAGAGGTATCTCCGATTCCGGTATGGGACCCTCTCTCAGACCGTTATGATAATGGCGATACCATGCCCTGTATTGATAGGGCACCTTTTTGGGTAAACTCGCATCAACCCAGACTATGGACTTCACCAGCACGTACTCTAATCCTTCAGGGTGCCCATGTATTGGAATATGGTAACTCTGCTCTGTGAACTTCTTCGGTTGTCCAAAATGTTCAGGAGGGGCTGGAGGGGCTGCCATCTAGGGACCTGAAATGTTATCCCACAATGGGGTGAGACGACGTCTCAGCAAGTTCAACCCTCTAAGACCCGACTAGGAAGAAAATACGCCCTGAGGGCTGCCTAGGCATAATCACGAGTCAGAGGACTTACCTTGGTCTCAGTTCCTTCCTGTCAGTCGATACAATTCAAATAACCATTCAATCATTTCAACTAGTTAATTCATCCACTCAGATCGAATCATCGATCAATCAACTCAGTCGATTCCGTGTCATCAGACCCTTCCTTGGTCAACCCATTCAATACTATCTAATAAGTCCAATCATATCCAGACTACTCACTCTAAGTTGATAAATAGATAGTATAGCTCGCACTAAACTGATAAATAGTATACTGCTCACTATCTAAGCTGACATATCAAGTCCGTAAACTGATATAGTATACTAATAATGCTCGCTCTAAGCTGATAGTAATATTGCTCACTCTAAGCTGATAAGGTATACTGCTCTCTATCTAAGCTGATATATTGCCTGTAAGCGATATAGTATACCACCCTAATCATATAACCAATTCATCATTTTTATCATACTCAATAAAAATAGTAGTGTGTGAGTACGCGGTCGGCCTTAGCCAAAATACAATTTTCTACCACTTTAATATCCCACCAATTTTAACAGTCCACAAATACATTTTTGGCACTGTAAATCGATGCCCGGTGATCTTCTAATTAATTACCGAAATTGAATAAATTTAGGAATAAAATCCTAAAATCACAATCACACTCAATCAGCACAAATTAGAACTCAATTAAACAGACCACACTGAAATTGAATAAATAAACAGAACCGACCAAAAAAATAAAAATAAAAATAAACAGACCACACCACCGCACTGCATAAAATTCCGGTCACCGACTAGCCTGGTCTAATTTTCGGAAAATAAATAATTAATTAAATAATTACGGAAATTAATTATTAAATACCAAAAATAGCAACTTAGGTCCGTAAAACCTAATTGAAAGCCGAGATGAGCCTGAAAAATTTCCGAACTACTCTAGATAAATTCTAGAGCTTATCTATGCCCTAATTACACTAAACTATCCACCTAACATGCACCAATAATTAATCAATTCGTTAATCAATTCTAACTAACGACCTAATCCTAGCTTAGTCTAAACTAATCAACCCTTAGACGTCATTAACTTACTAAGCGAGAATTAGTGAGTTAAACTCACTTGTTAATTGATCCGCTCAGATCAAATCGACGGGGACGAGGCGAGGCTCGATCTACTCCAAAGCGAGTTCGCCAACCGAGGTCAGGAACAACTTGAAAACAGGCCAACATCGGCTGGAAATACCCACTAGCTTCAGCTTCTATGGCTAGATTGATGTTGGCCGAGAGAAGAGCGCAGGTTGGCTAGTTGAGGCGAGGATGAGCGGCGATGGTGCAGTGGCTCTTCACAGCGGCAGACGGGCTGTCCGGCAACTCCAGCAACGGCGAGATGGCTACGACTGGCTCGAGGGACATTCTTGGGTTGCAGTGGAGACAGAACAGAGGCTAGGGACAACGAAGACGCATGTGGGGCTGGTGTGAGGCGCAGCTGGCGCGATGGAGGGCAAGCGGCGGTCCGACGTGGGGCTGGGCTGCTCCAGCGGCTTCAACTAGTCTCCTCTGGGATTCTGGACTTCAAACAGCAAAAATGGAGAAGGAGAGAGGGGCTGGTCGACGGTATAGGGTAGAGGAAGAAGGAGGAAGAGGCAAGGGGACCACTTGGCTCATCTCTATGTCTTTTGTCGCCTTGGAGGGCTCCACCACAACCAGCTGGAATCCACAACCAATTTCCAGCCCAAAACACCCATTCTAGAAGCCTTGAAGTAGTCCACAAGTTGTGTCCATGGGGACATACGAATTTGGCTTAGATTTCCTTCAATTGGACACCAATTGGCTCTTGAATCAACTCAATTTGACTTCTATAAATTCAACCAACATATCATCAATCAAATTGGCATTTTCCTCACCAATAGAACCCACCCGCATCCTAATTTCACGATGAAAAAAACGGTCCTCTGAATTTTCTAGACAAAAACGACCCTACGTCGACTTTTTCCCAAAAAGTCTCGGTTTGCAAAAAAATCTTCGAAGGCTGAGTCGACATTCCTAAAATGACTCGTGACATGACAGAACTTTCAATTTTTGAAATCAGATTCAAATTCACGGTTAATTTCAATTCGACGCGATTTTAGCGTGACCTAGGCTACCGGGTAGTTTTTAGAAATTTTTATTACAAATGACCTGTGGTCGATTTTCTTCAAGCCACAATGAACCCATTCTACACATTGGTGACTCTCGGTTGTCGTGAAATTCTCGAGGATTCAAATACGGACACAGGGTACCAAAACGACAAAAAAATCAATCTAGTGCCGGTCGACGAGAATTTTGTAATTTAGTGAAATCACTCACGCTTAGCCACACATCTTAGTCGAATCGACCTATCTATGATCTCTAATCGATTTTTAACTGTGCCGTAACGACCTCTAAAGATGAGCACGATAGAGTAGCCGATCTCTGGTCGAATTCTCAAGTTTATTGCATTAAAATTCCTTAATGGCTTTCCCAAATAGTTTAGTTATCTCATGAGTGATCAGCTTTGAGAATAGCACTTTTGGCGCGTCGATGAAAGGTTCGATTAATTTAATTGAAAGCAGAACTGAAAAATCCAGGATGTCACATTTTCTACGAAGCATTTAGTATGGATACTATGTAATAACCTTCAAGGCAGACCATAAAATGCTAGACATGACTTTGCCTTGATTTAGAACTGTTTTACCTCAGATACACAGTATTGGATAAACTACACATGTATCAAAAGATGGGATTGCATGAATTACTTTTTAGTTGCTGAAGTAGCTTACAAGAAGTGTGTTATGCTAGTCATGAGCCTCTACAACGACATCAACTGATGTTGATCATTTGAGTCTCGTGACATCGAGCATACGCAATTTCTCAGTTATCATGATATCTTTGCCATGTGAGGTGCTCTTTTGTTTTGCTTAGGGTTCAAGCATCTACTAATAATTCTATTTCACTTTTCTTTCTAAGGATGCTTTTTCTTTTTATCATTGTCTATTCATGTGCTATGAGTGCTACCTGAGTTACATTTGATGTGAAGCAGTAGACCGCACTTACTTGACGCTGCACTTCTGAGACCTGGCTGGCTCAACTTATGTTCTGCGATTTTCCTTCTAGACAGGAGAGGCTGGATATTCTTAGACTTCTATCTAGAAATGGAGAAAGTTAGTTTCCATCCATCTGCCAGTGCTTTTGCTTTGAGCATTTCGTCTTTGACGTGGTCTAAAACAGGTTGTACATATTGAAATTTATGGGATTACTTGTTAAAGAACTATATAACCGCAATCCTACTTTTTCCAGAAAGATGCATCCGAAATATTACATATGAACAGAGAATTGCTTAAAAACAAACAAAAAGAGTTAGAAGCAGAGTCAATTTGAGCTGCTAAAGATCCTGTTTTGAACTTACGTCATCTGAAAGAGTGCATTTGGCGATACATGTTAAGTTAAAAGCTGAACTCCTTCTCCCATGGAGTTCTCAGTCCTTGCACCCCAAATCACCCTAAACATTGTAAATTACAAGAGAACATTGTACAAGATGTCGTGGGGTGGATCTGCAACACGCTCAGGTGAGGCTCAGTTAAGTTTAGATGTCCAATAGTAAATCACTTTTAACCTTGGATTTAACATCTACTGATGTTGCTCAGAAAGAAAAATGAGAAAGGCCTTTACAGCTGATTCCATAAAACGAGACTAAGACTTGCCTTTGGTTATCATTTAGTATAACCTTTCCAAGACATCCTCTCCTTTTTTTTTTTTTTTTTCATTAATTAGGAAGATATTGGGTGGATTCAATTAATTATATTAATCCAATTCTGTATAATTAGTCAGTAAAAGTGGCAACCATTGGGCAACGCTGAAGTTTTGCTGAGTGTATGCTTTAATGCCCTTGTGCAGCTTTCTTGGGCCAGTGATGTGGACTTAGATGCTATAGCTAATATGACAGAGGGATTCAGCAGAGCGGATCTTCAAGCTTTGCTTTCAGATGCACAGCCTCAAGCTGTCCACGATCTTCTCGACAGTAGGGAGGGCGATCAGCATAGGAAAAAGCCAATTATAACCTCTGAAGTCCGTTCCTTCAAAGGCAAGGCTGTTAGTCTCAGATGCCGAGAAGAGAAGACTCGGTAGAAATTTTTTTATTCATTGAATTCTATTATTTATCCGCGTAACAAGAATTGTGCATCTCCAATCAGAGTTTCAACTCCAGATTCTGATAGTGGCTTATTATGCATCTGTTGTAGTTAATCCCTACAATAATCTCTTTTTCGTATGGGAACACGACATCTATGGAACAATTCATCAGGTGAATTTGCGACTTCCAGTCACAAATTTCAAGCAGTCGCGACATTTTGGCAGGAGCTACTATTTTCACAGCTTCTTTGGCTTAGAGCACCGCATTCAAAGTGATGAGACAAATCGTGGGCTCAAGATTTGGCTATGAAGGACAATGGAAAATTATGAGCGAGTAATTTAAATGAAATCATTTGCACTATGTTCACGTTATTTGTTGTCATTGTATAAAAGGGTTTGATGAACTGTGCTATGATATTTCATGGCGCAATTCATCAATTTAGTTATAGTGACTTTTGTTTGTGAATATGCTTTTTTCTTTTGTTCTTGGCTTGAAAGAATCTCTTTGGAACTATTGTCTAATCGGTGTAAATCAAATAAATCATGAATACATCAAGGCACTAGATTGTAGATGATCAGCTTAACAATGAGGAAAAGTGGCATGGAGAGACCACTTACAAGCTCCCTTATCGCAAATGAATCTTTTTCCTCAAAGAAATGACATTTACCATGTAGAAGATATTTATTCCAAAGATAAGATCTTTTTACTACAAGAGTGAGTAACCTATATATCAAGTGAAAAAAGTTAGACGGTTAAGATTACATTTCTACGTTTCTTTACATATGATGGTGAGAGATCTAATCTTATGATGAGGTGACTTTGCTCGAAAAAGCCATCTCAGATATGTTAGGTGATATTTCGTTTATGGGATATAATAACATAGGAATGGATTCGTTATTCCATAAAACTGGAAGAGAGTAAGGACTGGGAATGGAACGGCTATTTTGTAATTTGGTTTGTAGAATGGATTCAAAACTATTCTCTTGTTTGTTTTACCATGATATGAGGGAGAATAAGTTAGGAATAGTAGAGAATACCCATAATACCCTTTGACAAGATAATCAAAGTCTAATTTCTTTTATTATCATATTTTCATAGGACATAAATGAAAACCTGCTATAATTTCTAAATACTCACAATGTTTTAATTTCTAATGTAAGTAACCATTATTTTCATAATCGATAATAATTAAACCATAATATAATTACTAAATAAATAAATGAACTAATTATTAAAAAACAGTATAATTACTAAATAGATAACTTTTATTTTTATATAATAACTACCATTCGAGTCAAGCTAATAAAATAAGGCCAAGCTCAAGCTCAACTCCTATTAGATATTCAATGGCATAAGAACGCTTCAAGTGCCATAACTTTGCACAAAGGGACACTTAAGTGCCATAGCTTACGAAATGTACACTTAAGTGCCACATTCAAAGGAAAACGGATCACTTAAGTGCCACTCCGGCCAAAGTCCGGCCAAAATGCCGACGTGGCATATTTTCGGCGAAGCGAGCCCAAAACGACGTCGTTTTGCTGCCGATGTGACAAATAATGCAAAAACGGCATCGTATTGGGCTGACGTGGTAAAAAAAATATAAAAATTAATTAAATTTAGTTAAAATATTTAAAAATAATTATTTTAAATTTTAAAAAATTAAAAAAATTAAAAAATTAAAAAAAAAAAAAAAAAAAAGGAAAGGAGGGGAGGCGGTGAGGGATCGCCCTCGGCCGCCGCCGTTGCCGCCCCCGCCACTCGGGGGAGGGCCGGCGACGACGGGGGGAGGGTCGGCCGGGTCGCCGGGCCCTGCTAGGGGCGGCGACCCGGCCGACCCGGCGGCGAGGGCTCGCGAGCACTCGCCCGGATCTAGCCGGTGGCAAGGGCTGCGACCCTCGCCCTCGCCGCCGGTTGGCGGGGTCACCGACCCACGGCCGGGCCCGCGACCCCGGCCGACCCTCCCCCGCCGTCGCCGGCCCTTCCGGCGGCGGGGCGGCGGCGGCGGCGGGCCGAGGGCTAATCCCTCAACCGCCTCCCCCATTTCCTTTTTTTTTTTTTTTAAATTTTTAAAAAATTTTAAAATTTTCTAATTTTAAAGTAATTATTTTTTAATATTTTAACTAAATTTAATTTTAAAATTATTATTTTAAAATATTTTAACTAAATTTAATTTAATTAAAAATTTTTTTTTACCACGTCGGCCAAAACAACGCCGTTTTTGCATTATTTGGCCACATCGGCGAGCAAAACGGCATCGTTTTGGGCTCGCTCGCCGAAAAATGCCACGTCGACGTTTTGGCCGGACTTTGGCCGGATTTGACACTCAAGTGATCCGTTTTACTCCGATTTTGGTACTTAAGTGTACCTTTCGTAAGTTATGGCACTTAAGTGTCCCTTTGTACAAAGTTAAGGCACTCCAGGGGTCCGCATGTCGATATTCAATGCTCGGGGTTCCGCTCTAGCTATGGAGTATTAAATATCCAGCTTTAGCTTGACTTGAAAAAAAAATCTAGATATTCAAGCTCAAGTCGACTTGATACAATCTAGTCATAATGAGCTCGAGCTCGAGCTCAATAGTTACAAATATTGTTCTCTGCTTCATTAGAAATGGTATCTTTCAGACATTGAACGCCATATCATGTACTGTAAGCACTTCCTTAGTTGGAAGGTTACATACATTTCCCTGATGAGTGATCACCTAGCCTCAAACGGGCCCTATTTTAAGAAGTGTGATTAGTTGGCCCCTCCGAAAGAATGCAATTATCTAGAGAAGTTGATGGAGAAAAGTATATGATCAAAACTTAACCGGAAATTTGAAGTCGCGGCAAGGTAAAATGTTTTTATTTTTTTTCAATTAGAATGATTCATACTTATTAAGCACGCTAATTACTCCTACGATCATGTATTTACCAAGACGATAAAATATAGAGACCATCAGTAGATTTTAAAAATTCCATGGGTTTGTAAAAGCCATTGGCTTTTAATGGCACATCACGCATTACGTTCGACCAACGACTCTTAGGTGCGGAAGGCGACCTTATGCTGATTTCACATTTTCTAGTTTGCTCTGACGAAAGAAAACGAGTGGAAAGTGGAGTATAGGCAAAAATCAATTGGTCAGGCCATGACTTCGGATTAAATGTAAGAAGATCTGCTTTGTTTGGCTCAGCAAAGCAGAATGGAAGTTTGGCCCCAACCGAGAAAAGCTAATCTTAGCACTTTCTCAAGTTCTATCCATCGCAAGGAGGTTAATCATTTTAACATGCAAAATCTTATTTTTTCAGGATACGTCACTAATCAGTTATTAGTAGGCTGATTAAAAAAGCTGATCATTTTTAATATGATGAGCAAAACAAAAGCATTTAATATCTGGTATTTCTAGCCTAAAGATAAAGGAAGAAATTTTTCACTAAACAAACAAAAAGATAAAAGGGGATCCATAATGCTTTGGTCACACCGGATGTTGGGCAAATTCTATGAGATATTGCATTGAACTTTGATCTATATGTAAGAGAACATAGAGGAGTCGAATGCTTTCTCTAGAATCATATGTGGAGATTTTGGATTCTGTGAAAAAAAGATATATATATGACAAAATTTGAAAGCACCAACCGTAAAACTTTTTGTGTCATGAAAATGCCCAAAGATACAATTATTTATGTTTTGACATAATTTCCGGATGTGACTCTAAATAAGATTTTCATTACATATATACATATCTCCTAATTCTAGGAGGGTGGGGTATACATCAGAAAGCGAAATGAACTTTGCACATTTAAATTTAACAAAATATCACCTAAATACATGAAAAAAGTGAAAAAGACGAGATTAAAAAGGAAAAGTTGCATTAAAAAGGAGGGTGGACTCATCTTCCTCCTCTCAACCCGACTCGTTTTGGTGATCCAAGCACACCCTTTTGTCTTCTCTCTTTGTTGTTCATCCATGTCGTCGTTGAGGCTTCGTAAACCTAGCGAAGAAGCAGCAACTGATGCAGTGCTCGACCGCCACGATGGCCCGACGAATATCATCCACAAGCGAAGATGGCACCTGGCTTTCATGGTCATATACTTCACAAGGGCTTTCTTGCTCAACTTGGTGGAGTGAGATGATGAGCTCCGTGACCCGTGACTTAGATGAAGAGACCCCGCTTACCAGGTTACTCAGGATTCTGAGAAAAAGAGAAGTGGGGTTGCTATGAGGAGGAGAGGAGAGCAGGTCGTTCATGTACACCGGAAGGAGCTGCTGAGATTTGTCATGAGAATTGAAGCGATTTGTTTTATGCCACCAAGTTGAGCAAGAGATTCAAAACTTTTCTCTCTTACCAGGTTACTCAGGATTTTAGGGTTGACGTCTCGAAGAGAGTGACAATCTCCTTCACGTGGATTATCACTGCTCTCGAGTTTGACATTGATGGCAACGTAAGAGAGCGTCCGCAACAGGGCTATCTTCTTCTCGAGGACTTGTTTCGACAGAGACTCGAGAGCCCTTGTGAAGTATATGACCATGAAAGCCAAGCGCCATCTTCGCCTGTGGATGATATTCGTTGGGCCATCGTGGCGGTCGAGCACTGCATCAGTTGCTGCTTCTTCGCTAGGTTTACGAAGCCTCAACAACGACATGGATGAACAACAAAGAGAGAGAAGACAAAAGGGTGTGCTTGGATCAGCAAAACGAGTCGGGTTGAGAGGATGAAGATGAGTCTGTAGGAGTCAACGCTGACTGGCTTGGGTTGAACGGATGGATTTGGTCTTGATAGGTTATATTGTCGCGTAGTACATATATAGTGCAGTGTGACAAGAGCTTCCACATTGCATTCCTGGAAATTTCACTGCAGCTTCTTGGATGGTTAACTGTTGAACCACCGATAGTTTCACTGCAGCCGGCAAGAATGTAATTCCAACAAGTTGAACCACGTCTTCTTCCAATAATTTTAATTGAGCGGTTGCCGGCCGCAAAAGTTTTCACGCATTAGATCAAGAGTGTAGTGAGGGTTTCGGCCTTTCGCCAAGCCCATCAATTCAGTTTCGATTTCGTAGAGTGTTGTGGTGGAAGGTCGATTTTTTGGTTGCCTCTATGCTTTTTATAAACATGCACGGCTTGCTCGACTAAATTTAAACGTGTGCATTATGGCATGGGCACTTACTTTATGACGAGGTATAACAATGAAGTTTTCCCGGCATGCTATTTTAAAGAAAATGATTAGGCTTCGGGCAGTTCTCAATTTGAAATCCCCTACTCTTCCCTCAGTCTCTTCCTTCCACCAATCGGTCACCGCAAGCCTCCGCCACGCGTCGCCGTCGACTCTCCTTCCCATGCCATCACCCCTCGTCGCCGAGCCGCCCCCGGCCATCACCTGTGCCGATCGTTTCACTTCTGGTCTCGGCCAATCCACCAGCTCTCTCTCTCTTTCTTCCCCCGTGTTTCCTCTTCGAAGCAATTATTTTGTCAATCTGAACGGCTTTTTCACTAATGAAGGAAGGCCGCGTGTAACTTCAAGGCAAACGCAGCGAAAGTGAGAGATCTCTCTTCGTGGCTGTTAGAAATTTAAATATGCGCGGAAGCATGGTTTTGGTATTAGTTATAGTTTTTGGTTAGTGACGTGTGCAAGTGTATGGTATATTTTGTAAAGGATGGACAAGGGATAAAATAGGATAATTGAAAGATATAAGACATGAGATATGAGAAAAAATAATTTTATTAATTGAGCAAACTAATTTGATGAAAGTACAGTGGAGGTCTAAGACCTCTCACAGTGGAGGGTCTTCCCCACACAAGGTGAACCTCACACATCTCAAACTCCTATTTATAGACGCGAGTTCACCGCCTTACACAGCCGACATGGTACAAAAAATTAATATAAAATTACAATTTGCTTCTAGTCTTCTGCTTCTCGCGACTTCTCCCGATTCTCCTCGTTGCTTCTCCCTTTTTCTCCATTTTTCTATTCTTTGCAACTCCTAGCCACTTTTGTTGACTTTTCTTTTCCCCTTTTGTTGCCCACGTGGTCTTGCTGCCCATGTACCAGAAAATTCTTTAATATTTGAGAGTTTTCAAGACTTGATTTTCTTGCATGCACGTTCACTGTTGTTGCCGACTTAGAGCAAGTTGTTGCCGCCAACTTTTTTCTTTCTCCGTTAAGCTAGTGGTTTCTAGATTTTGTTGAAAATGGATCAGCAATTTCCAACACTCCCTCTTGATCCATTTTTGGGATAATCCGGACTTGTGTTATTAAACCTCGGACGTACCTTGAAATTTTTCTTGTAGTTTGTCCCATGTCTTTTATGTCGTCTTCGTTCCACAATCCCTTGCATTCTCTTGTCGAACCACTTGCACCTACATTGGAATGTGCGTGTCTTTTGTCGACGATGTCCCATATGTCTTGGGCCATCAAAATTCTCTTAGTTGTAGTTGTTAGCTCGGGCTCGGGCTCGCTCTCGTAGGCTCGCTCGGCTCCCTTTGTTCCTGCTCGGCTCCGGCTCGGCTCTCTTGGCTCTCGCTCGGGCTCTGGCCTTCTTAGTTGAGGATGGTGAGGACAAACGCCCAAAACCATCTGATGTGCCTAGCTCTGGCTTCACGGTCCCTTACACCTGGCTCAGTTACGAACCTGGGTGCATCCGGCTCTGATACCATGTTAGAAATTTAAATATGCGCGGAAGCATGGTTTTGGTATTAGTTATAGTTTTTGGTTAGTGACGTGTGCAAGTGTATGGTATATTTTGTAGAGGATGGACAAGGGATAAGATAGGATAATTGAAAGATATAAGACATGAGATATGAGAAAAAATAATTTTATTAATTGAGCAAACTAATTTGATGAAAGTACAGTGGAGGTCTAAGACCTCTCACGGTGGAGGGTCTTCCCCACACAAGGTGAACCTCACACACCTCAACTCTTATTTATAGGCGTGAGTTCACCGCCTTACACAGCCGACATGGTACAAAAATTAATATAAAATTACAATTTGCTTCTAGTCTTCTGCTTCTCGCGACTTCTCCCGATTCTCCTCGTTGCTTCTCCCTTTTTTTCTCCATTTTTCTATTCTTTGCAACTCCTAGCCACTTTTGTTGACTTTTCTTTTCCCCTTTTGTTGCCCACGTGGTCTTGCTGCCCATGTACCAGAAAATTCTTTAATATTTGAGAGTTTTCAAGACTTGATTTTCTTGCATGCACGTTCACTGTTGTTGCCGACTTAGAGCAAGTTGTTGCCGCCAACTTTTTTCTTTCTCCGTTAAGCTAGTGGTTTCTAGATTTTGTTGAAAATGGATCAGCAATTTCCAACAGTGGCTTTATCAAGTTGCTACGAGGATCAGACTCGGATTTCCCAAGTCACCGAGCAGACCCAATTCGGAGATCCATCTCTGCATCGTCCTCACAGAATGAAGAGAGAGAGGGAGGGAGAAGAGACGGCGACTGCAGCTGGGACAGGCGGCAGCCGTGATGGCGGATCGGGGAGGGGTTACGAGGTGTTCCTGAGTTTAGGGCTTTTGTAGGCTGAAGGTGCTGGTGAAGGAGATGTTTGTTGAAATTTTTGGATTTTTTTTTTTTTGGGGGGGGTGTCTTAAGAGTACTTGTGGTAATTGGCTGTTGAGTTACATTTTGTTGTTCATTTTCTTTGTGTGATCACAAACAAAGACCCTGATTTAAATGCACTATTGAATACCATAGACACTATCCCTCCTGTCTGCCCTTGTGCTGCCACTGGACCTTGACTCTCTCTCTCTCTCTCTCTCTCCCTCTCTCTCTCTCTATGTTTTTTTTTTTTTTTTCGTTTTTTTTTTTTAAGTATAGTACAACCAATGCAGTGCTGAACTGTTGTGCAACGGTTACCAAGCAGGTGGGCGTGCGTGCAATTTTTAGGACTCTGAATCATTTAAGTGTGCAACTTTTTCTTTATTCTTAAGAGGTATAAAGACATGGTTAGAGATATTGATGCCAAAGGCTTAATCAGGATGAATATTTAGTTTCAGGAAAAAGAAATGTACTGGGTTGAGACAAACAAGTTACACAACAAGAAGCTTGCCGGCTCTGAGTTCTGTCTTTCATAGTGCATTGTATATTTAGTATCTTACATTTTCATTAATGGAATGGGCATGTCCTCAATTATGAAGGTTGCTACACTTTCTTGCAGTTTTCTTTCTCCTTATTTCTTTTATCTAGTTTCTGTTTTTCTAGTTCAACTTAAATCTCTTCTCAAATTCGAGTAAGCTTTACTTTTCCCCTAAAAAAGGATGAGAAATTGGCTTACTGTTGCAGAAAACAAATCCAGATGGTCAGCACCTCTTGATGTCTCACAATGAATTTCTCTTTACATTGACCTGATAGATCCGAGTGCACGTGGTTCTTTGTTCCCACAGAACTTGATCACTTTGTTAGTATGTTATTGTTACTCTATCAGCATGATATTTATTCATTTGCTTTTTGCTGGGTTGTTAATTCAATGTCTATATTAAATGCCAGGCAAAAATTCCTGATATTGAGAAGTGTTTAGACATAGTTGCCACTCTACAGGCCAAGAAGAGTTCTGGTGAGGTTCGTTGTCTCACGCAACTCATACTTCTGACTATGTGAAAAAGATTTTGGGTGAAGTTCCATTTATTTCCACAAGTTGATAGGGAAGTGGTGGTTATTTGCTTTTTAACAACAAGCTGTGGATTTCGGTAATTTAGTTGATCGGTGCCAATTGATTGACGACCTTGTGTTGAAATTGCGAGGCTTTGAATCTTGAAATGATTGCAGTTATTTGCCTCTGAGCAAATTAGATTGAGATGTTCCCATGTAATTAGAATGAGAAAGAGACTCTCCTTCCAAAATGCTTGCTTGGCCCATTTATGGAAATGAAGAATGTCGATGCACATCACTAGATAGTAAGCCTTGTTTATGCTCTCCATGTTAGAAAAATTTCTCATTTAAAGGTACCAGGAACGTACTGATTAGGTGTTGCATCTTGCATGTTATACCTTATAAATCTTCCTTATACTTTATCACATAAAATGGTTTGTCATTGAAAAACGTCGGTATTATTTCTCATGTTGTGCATTAGAGGCTTTCAATTGCTTATCTTAAAATGAGTAGGAATTATCTGCATTTAGGTTCTATTTAAAAAGGAATTATCTGTATTATTTCTTGTCCTTTGAGAAAGCGCAAGAGTATAGGAAGAGATATTGTTTTGCATGTTATTCCAGTTCAGAGCCTGGTTAATGGTATTGCGAAAACTGACAAAAGAAAGGTGGAGATGTATCTAATTCTGGAGTTCTTTCCTTTTTTTCTTTTTCTTTATAACTGTTTCACATTGGTTGTTCTTTTTTTGGCTGAACCTTTAATGAAGCTCAGAGCTGGTATTAGTGTCTTGTGTATAGAACAAAATAAACAATTCATTTGTTTCATGTGCCCCTTCATTTAAATACGAGAATGCTTTCTTGCTGATTGAATATTCTTCAGAAAGCAATACTTATTAGAGCAAACCTCTTAGTAGAGTTATTTACATGAGAGTGAATCTAATAAACTTGGGGTAAGAAGTTAGTCTTAGAAATTGTTAACCGCGTGTGAAGTCTAAAAAGCCATCCTTTTCCTTAATGCAAGATTTAAAGGCTCTCTTATTTCTATCTCTTGACTAAGAAAAAGGCTAAGATTTGGATTGGGATTCAATTCCATGGTCACCACATCTTATCTGCATCTTTTCCAGCATATCCATGTCCAAAGGAGATCTAATCTGAGGGCAACATATCGGTGGGTGATCTGAGGATTCTTATTGACTTTGCCATAGCTAGTATCTGTTTGTATGCACCCTTCTTCTTGTTTGGTTTCTTTTTGTATGTTGGCTATTTGGAAACCCTCCCAGGGCAATCACATGTTGAAAACTTATGATGCCGAATAGTTCCATATGGCTTTCATCTAAGCAGCTAATACTCCCTGCCTTCTTTGGACACAGAGTCCTTCCCCGTCTCTTTGTTACCAGCTATATTGCGTAAGAGAACTTAAAATTTGGCCATCTCATTCTCTACTGGTTACCAGTCTCTGCATAAATGGTGAATCCTACCAAATACCTTTTGCCATCAACAAAGTTTCCTGTTCATGTGCTATAATAGCCATATCTCTGCAGTGGACAAGAACCTGTGAGATTTGTCCCGCACGATTAGTCCTTAGCATCGACTATGGGTCACCAGGCACTCAGCCCCTCTGCCAAGACCCATCTCTCTCTCTCTCTCTCTCTCTCTCTCACACACACACACACACACACGCACACACGCGCAAACACGGACAAACACAAGTACTACCATGTGCTGCCTCCATCTTTCTTTGCACTGAGGTTTACTCCATTAAATAGGCTATGACCGTGCTGACAGTACATAAACAAAGGTGCGGTATATCTCTTAATACGAAAATCCAGGATTTGAATTGGTCAATGATTTCAAATTGGGGCACCTTGATGCAACAATTAGTTCACCACTCCATTCCACCACAATGTTATGCTCTTGTTTCCTCTCTTATTTATTTGATATGTATACCTGCATAATGACTGAAGCAAACTGGCTTATTTGCTATAGCAAAGTGACCTGTGATTGAGGACGCCATTATATGCGTGCACAATGAGCTTGAGTTTCTATTACAGTAAGATTGAATCATGACCTCAGAACTGGAATCAAGCTGAACACTTATTTTAACTGAGGATACTTAATGGGTATCTGTCAGACTCGTGCTACTGACGTTGAGGCTTTTCACAAAGTAAGCTCGATATCGCGTAACGAGATCATATTTTTTCAATCTGGAGTTCTTTCTCATTATATCCGCTAAAGTTCTTTGTATTGTCTTAGAATCCACCAATTTTTTCCTTTGCAGTTTCTGTTTTTCATCTGGAATCCTCGACAATCTATCAGTCATCTTTTATATATGATGTCAACTAAAATTTTCTCATAATCTTGTTATGCTAAAAAATATTATCTTAAAAAAATATTCTTGCTCCTCAATGCTCTCTTAGCCAATCATATTACCCCTTTCTATCTTTACAAAGCAAATGGAGGATAGGCTAGTTTAATTCTTGCCATACTAGGAACTAATTTTGGTACGGTTGACATGATGTGAAATATCCAATTGTCGTTTCTCCTTTGCAAATGCACTTCTGGAAGCAATTCCTAATAATCTAGGTTAGTGCTTTGAAGAGCCCATGCTGATCTCCATAATGGGGTGGTTTTAGATTTGAACGCCTGAATATCACCAGTAATATTTAGCTAGTTGCTTTGGTGTCTGAAGGTCCGATTAGAAACTGACATGGGATGGGATTACTGTATTGGGCTTAAGACCTAAGACTGTCAAAACTTTTATGGCGCAAAAGATATTAGGCACCAAGCTGACTGGTTTTCATGACTCTTTATTTTGTATACAGGCACTCCTTGCTGATTTTGAAGTCTCTGAAGGCATATATTCTCGAGCTCGCATTGAAGATACTGATTCAGTATGTCTATGGCTCGGAGCAAATGTTATGTTGGAGTATTCATGTGAAGAGGTTGTACCCGAGTTTAAGCAATGTCCCTTCTCTCCAATAATGATGTCAAGTATCTTATTTATTGTATAAATTTATGTTGCAGGACACAACCCGTGTACAAAAGAACTTAGAATATGCTAAAGCAAGTTTAGAAGTTCTTGTTGCTGATCTACAATTCTTAAGGGAGCAAGTAACAATCACGTGGGTAAGTCAGAATTATTTGGAACTTGGAGGTCCTTGTTTATTTCAAGCCGTTTACTATGTCAGTTTTGGCTAGGTCTATTGGGGTTGAACTACCGTTGTTCTGAATTTTCTAACTGGCGTGAGGCTATAAATTGGGAAGACATGTTAATTGGTGATAAGTTGGAGTGTGGTAGGTTTGCACGAATGTGAACTTGAAAAAATTCAAAGCTTGTTGTAGGACCATATCCTTTAGTTTATCATGGCAATTAGGTTGGTGGCCCTGGGAAATTTTCCTTTTTTTTGGGAGGGTGAAACAGCCCTTGAGAGGTGAATTTTTATTTGGCAGGTTACGATTGGTAGTGTGTATGATTGGGATGTTCACCAAAAGAGAATCCGTCAAGCTGGTGTGTTCCTGCCAAAGACCTTTAAAGGAGTCTTTTCAACTCGGATCATGGTAGGAGGATGCGTACTCCTGAATGAGAGTATGACTTTGATCTCCCCATTTTCGATTAGGTGAATGAATTATGTACCGCTCTGCGATCGCAATGGTTAAGACCGACTACGAGTGATTTTGGTTAGGTTGAGTTAGATTTACTGCATTACACAAAGCTTGTCATGTAAACAATTTAGATTGAGAACCTCTTG
The DNA here is from genome assembly GCA_014182565.1 of Eucalyptus marginata. Lineage (NCBI taxonomy): Eukaryota > Viridiplantae > Streptophyta > Magnoliopsida > Myrtales > Myrtaceae > Eucalyptus > Eucalyptus marginata. Next base: position 24,192,501 of record CM024589.1, read on the forward strand.
GGCTTGAGTTTTCACTTATTGTGTGCAATGTGCTAGTTTTGAGTTAATGTTGGATCCATTAATGTTTTGTCGTTTCACCTTGACTATGTATGTTTAGTAAGAACCAATTTAAATTTGAATTCGGGGGAGAAACATGAGCCTGCCTGGGGTCCACTGTGGAATACGTGTCAGCAGGAGTGTTTTTGGATCAAGTGACTTACTGCTGTAATTTGGTTGGTCTCTTGCTGTCAGATCTTGAAGATTTCCATTATATTAGAGCAATGCAGGTACAGTCTGGGTAGAAAGTCCGTGCCATGACAAAAATCAACTTTTTGCGACTTTTAAGTATTTAATGTAAGTACGTTGCTAAGTCAAATTTTCAATTTGAGCCCATACGGTAGTGCCAAGCTCTGAGTTCAACTCCTCTTAGATATTCGATGCTCGAAACTCCCCTCAAATCATGGAGTATTAAAATTTTGGCTTGAGCTTCACCAAACCAGAATCGAGATATTCAAGATCAAGTCGACTCGAAACAATCAAATTAAAGATTGGGCTTGAGCTCAAGCTCATTAACTTCAAATATTATCCTCTACATTTATGTGCTTTAGGTATACTACATTTTCAAATGTCTTCCCCTCTATTTTCGTGATTATCAATTATTTTCTGAACAAAATAATAGAAATTGGATTAGAATTGTGATTCTCTCGAGGTTGATCTTGACTCGATTAAATTCTTGGCGTAACTCTAGTCTAAGCTTGACTCAAAACCAGACTAGTCGATTTCAATTAATTATTAAGTCAAGCTTCAATTAGTCTAAGTTGGACTCGAAACTAGATCAGTCGATTTCAACCAATTATTAAGTCGAGCCTGAATTAGTCCTAAGTTGGACTCAACTTCAACCCTACTGCTAGGCTCGCAAAGTCCAATATATGTATGAGGACTTTCATGGGCCAAATAGTATATCCAACATTGAACTCCACATTATGTGATGCAAGCCCTTCCTTGGTAGGACGGTCTCGCACATCTCCCCGAAGAGTTATGACCTCTAAATGAACGCAAATTTCTAGAGAAGTTGATGGGAAAAAGTATATGATCACAATTCAATGGAGGCAATTAAAAGCTACAATGGGACAATATTTTTTTCCATGTAGAAAGAATGTATATTTATTATGTACACTAATTATTCCTACGATCATAAAATATACCAAGATGATGGAATGTAAAAGGTCATTAGTGAATTTGGGAAAAATTGTTTGGTTTCTCAAACAGTCTAGTAATGTTACATCATGCATTACAATCGATCTACTACTCTTGAAAGCAGAAGGCAACTTGGAGCCAAATTCACATTTCACAACTTCTTCATGGCAAAAGATAAAAGATTAGTAAGTGGAATAAAGGCCTGAATCAATTGATCATGCAAATTAGTGCGAATATGTATTAAGTATTAGAAGATCTGCTTTGTTGGGCTTAGCAAAAGCAAAATGAAACTTCGGCTCCAGCTGAGGAAAAGCTAATCCTCATCATTTTTTTTGTGGTTGAATTCCTTCTGAATTTAATGAGCAAAACAAAAACAATTGCGCATGGTTGTATAGTAAAAGTTCCACCGTGAAAGTAAGCAATAATTTTGCTGCAATGATTTCGGGGTGAACAGTATCTTGTCTGCTAGTACCGGAGACCTAATAGCATAGTGTAAATAAGCAATAATTTTGCTGCAGTGATTGGACGGTGAACAGTATTATTGCACATGCTACTACAGTTTCTAGCAGCTATCTTCTCTTGGTGATTTTGTTCTTCTTCTAACAGGTCAACCCCATGGCAGTCATCTTCTTTTGTATCTCCTTTACGGTGTGATTGGTAGGAGCTAGCTTTTCCCATTTGGTGGGCTCCTTAATTTCGGAAATGATTTTCTCCGTTATTGAAACATATTCATGTGGTGATTGCGCAGCAACAAGGTGGGGCTGCTACAAGAGATTTTCTGTTGAAAGAATGACGCATTTGATGATCAATCTAATGTTGTTTGTGATCTTGTGGTGATTTGGGCGTGACAGTTGTTTAACCAATTGCGGACTGATTCTTTAGAAGTTTGTATTGTCACAAAGTTTATGCCCACTCCCGCAATTTATGCATTCTTACCATAAAAGCCTGCATTTATTTCCTGAGTTACACACATTTTCTTGATGAGCGATGACCAAGCCACGACAAAAAGTTGATGGAGAAATCTATCCTGTATATAACTAAGTTCACCCAATTTTCACTAGAAAGACAAAATTGCTTAAAATCATTCAATTGCAATTTAATTGATAGCCCCAAATTCGTTAACTCTTTTTTTTTTTTTCTTTTTGTAGTTTTTCTATTTCAATGTAGGATTTAGTTACCATAATTAAGAATTTCACGTGTCTAGTTTGTCTTTATTATAGGTATTTCAAATATATTTAAAACACCATTTCTTTTTTTCACGTTAGATTTTTCTTCCATAAAAATTAGTTTTGTCTAAAAAAGAAATTTCCAAGAAACCTAGTAAGTCAAGCAAATTAAAGGATGAATCTAGAAAAAATTATTATATAAATAATTTTTTGACACAATCACTTGTTTACAAATATTCAATTTTGTTGTGCATATCACTATCAAACTCCTTCTTTTATTGTTTGACTAAATAAAATTTACATACATGCATGCGTGGAAATTTATCTGATCTTCAACATATATATGTATATATAATGGGATGATCAGATAAATCAAGAAGGACTAGCAAAAGATTTTGAACTTATTTCAAAATGAAGATTCAAAGTGTTAGATCAAAACCTTGAATTTATCTGACAAATTTAGATAGATTATCAAAAGGGCCTTTAAATTTTTTTTGTCAATCAAGAAGGACCAGCGAGGACTTTAATAGTGCATTACATTTCAATACAATACTTATCACATATAAAATTATTGTTAAGTCCGATCAAGGATAAATTGATGATGCCACTTAGTGCGACATTGGATTAAATATTAGGAGATCTGCTTTTTTGGGCTTAGCAAAAGTAGAATGAAATTCCAGCTCTGACAAAAGCTAATCCTTCTTAATTGAATGGGTAAAACAAAAGCAATTGCACGTGATTGTACAGTAAAAGTTCTACAGTGAAAGTAAGCAATAATTTTGCTGCAATAATCTGATGGTGAATAGTATCTTGTTTGCTAGCACTGGAGGCCCACTGGCATAGTGAAAGTAAGCAATAATTCTGCTGTAGTGATTGGATGGTGATCGGTTTTATTGCACATGCTGCTACAATTTCTAGCGAGTATCTACCCTTGGTGATTTTGTTCTTCTTCTAACAGGTCGACCCCATTCCAGTCATCTTCTTTTGTGTCTCCATTACAATGTGATCGGTGGGAGCTAGCTTTTCACTGTTGGTGATAGGGGTGAGCGGTTCCAGGTTCCTTATAGGTTCCGCCTGGAACCTGAAACCTACCATTGGGTATAAGTTCCTCATTTTTCTGAACTTGAAACCTACCTGTCGGAATCAAGAACCTGAAACCTACCCTGTCATAGGTTCCGGGGTCAGTTCCAGATTCCAACAGGTTCTTTTTTTTGTTTTTTACATTTTTAGTTTAAAAAAATGAAAATGAATGCAACAATAATAAACAAACTTATCATTCATCAAAGAGAATATAACATGAACACAATCTATAATACTCATAAGTGTTTAATATTCTAAAATGTGAATTATTTCTCTTTTGCAAAGTCCAACAATTCACTTCACAAAGTCCAACCTTACCTCAGCAACAACCCTGCACCAAAATAAAGCCATATCCCTCATTGTTTTATAGCTTCCAATGACTTCAACAACTTTAGTAACAAAGCTTTCAGGTGGAGCAATATCTCTCGGCAAAGTTACTAGAGATATGGTCCTTCCTACTGTCCAATTCAATTTGACTTTCATCCAGAGTTCTTGGTCCAGAAACCTTGTCTTTTGCTTCATACAACAAAAGACAGTTGAATGCAAAATCTACAGCCCACAACTAGTAAATATAAAGCATAGCTAAACATTTTGTTCACCAAAGGCTGCCAAAATTTCAATAAAATTCGCGAATTTCAAAGGATTACACTAATCCAAAATTAACTTCATTCACAGAGGAGGATAAGGAGGGGGAGAAAGACGTGTTAGGATAGGCTTGACATGCCATTTAAAATGGGGAAAAGCCTTAGTGCTTCAGCCTACTAAAGTAGTACTCGGCGAAAATCCCATTACGAGAACGTTCATTTCAACTTGCTGCGAAGAAAAAAATAGAAATTTCTAAGTTTGCTTCACAACCACCATGCGAGACCTTCTCACAGTACAATCTTGCACAAGAAGACTGGGTATGCCGAACGAAAGACACAAACGACATTTCACAGAAGAGCTACCAATTGGGGGTGGGGACCACCATACCTGGCGAGAGTGGGCCGCTTCCTCTCCTGCTAGTCATCTTCACCCTCCAAGCTCCTCTTCCCTCGATTATTCATCAAATTGTTCCTCTCCATATACCTAGTCTCTCTCTGCATTCCCAGCAGATTTATAGAGCACAAGAATCGACACTCCCGTCAGCTTCCTCCATTCAAATCCATGGACAACCGAGCAACACACACACACACATACACACACACACACCAATCCCAAAAGCCAATCTAAAAAACAATCCGCGCTCACATGCGACGCGCGACCCTCGTTGGACTGGGCGAACCACGACCCTCGCCCTCCACCCCCACCACTCGAACGCGCAACAGCAACAGAAACAACCACAAACCCCCAAATCTCACGCGTTGTCGCGACACTCCTAGATCTCAGCTCACCTCATTCGGGTGAGCAGCGGTGGCGTCGAGCAGAGGTTAGCAAGCGGTGGTGTTGAGGGCAAGCGGCGAGCCAAAGGTTAGCGGCGGTGCCGTCGAGGGCGAGCGGAGGTGGGGTTGAGCAAAGGTCAGCGGGCGTCGAGCAGAGGTCAGCGGCAGTGGCGTTGAGGGCAAGCAGTGGTGGCGTCGAGCAAGGGCGGAGAACGGGTGAAGAGAGAACTGTGAATCAGAAAGTGTCGTGTGTGAAAGTGAAAGTTTTGGGACTCTTTTTGAGCCCTAACCGGATCGGTTCCAGTTCCTAGAAAAAGGGAATCGGGAACCGGAATTGGTCATTGTAGAACCGGGAACCGTGCTCACCCCTAGTTGGTGGACCCTTTAATTTCAGAAATGATTTTCTTCATTATTGCAACATATTCATGCGATAATTTTGTGCATCAGCAATGTGGCTTGCTGCAAGAGATTTTTGTTGCAAGAATGATGAATTTGATGATCCAACTACTGTTGTTTGTGATCTTGTGGTGACTTGGGCGTTTTGGTTGTTTAACTAATTCCTGACTAATTCTTCGGAAGTTTGTATCTTGAAAGTTTATTTATCCTCTTGCAATTTATGCATTCTTACCATAAACGGCCTACGTTTATTTATTTCCTAGGTTACACACATTTTCTTGATGAGTGATGATGACCAAGTCTCTCTGGCTTACGGCAAAAAGTTGATGGAGAAATCTATTCCATGTATAACTAAATTCACCCAATTTTCACTAAAAAGATCAAAGTGTGCCAAATCATTCAATTGCAATTTAATTGGTAGCCCCAAATTCATTGATTTTTTTTTTAGTTTTTCTATTTTAATGTAGGATTCAATTACCATAATTAAGAATTTCACATCTATTTTTTTTTTTAATTTTTTATTGTAGGTATTTCAAATATATTGAAAACACCATTTTTTTTTCTTAGATTTATCTTCCATTAAACATAGTTTTGTTGAAAAAGAAATTTCCAAGGATCCTAGTTCTTTTCAACGTTGTTGAGCAAATCTAAGGATAAATTGTTAGGTAGAATCTAAAAAAAAAAAAAAATTATCATATAGATTTTTTTTAACACAATCACTTGTTTGCAAATTTTCAATTTTGTTGTGCATATCACCATCAAACACCTTATTGTTCGACCAAAGAAAACTCCTTCTTATGGGTTCTCTTCTACCACACATTCTCTCCCTCTTGAGGACTTGACCTAATCAAGGTTCCCTTGTGACGGTCGATTCGACTTATCGAGCGAGATAGCGAATTCTTTCGCTTGTGGCGTCTATAACGTTGGTTGGTTGACACGCGTTCGTCAACAGGTCACGTTCATACCGAGGTTACCAATCACAGGTTTGATTGGAGGTCGAGGTTCGCAATTCGCATCATCTGGGCCTTCATAGAACGATCTTTCCGCAACGATTCACTTTAGTTGGTATTAGAGCTTGCTTCTACAAGGTCTATTTATCTTTAATTTTCTGTTTATATTCAGCAATTTGAGATTTATTAAGCTAGGGTTTCGGTTCTAGCCAATTTAGGGATCCGATTGCTTTTGTGCTTCCATACGAAGTTGTTTGCTGTTAGTTTTAATTTTTTTTTCTTAGCATCTTAAATTGTATATGAGTTTGTTAAAAAAAAAAAGAAAAAAAAAAAAGAGAAAGTTCATCAAAAAAAAAAAGAGAAAGAAAACACACAAAAAAAAAAAAAGTGCGCAAGAGAAAAAAACAAATTCGGCAGAAAAAAATAGCTGAACAAAAAAAAAAAAATCAAGAAGGTGACTCGTTTGTTAGTGGACCAAATTGAAACAAAATCAGTAGTGATTTATGTTTCAATTGGAATTTCGAAAGTTGCGTTGTTGGTTTGAAATTGTTACTTGCTGAAACAAAATCCGGTAGTGATCTAATCTTGTTTGATTAGTTTGATTGATTGTTGTGAGGGGTTGAGAGACAGGTTTTGAGTCCGATAAAAAGCTTGTGAAAAGAGAATACGAGAGGAAAAAGGCAAGAGTGTGTAAGCTTAATTGAGGGTGGAAAAAGCCTAGACTTGAGTTAAACACGAGGGGAGTGACAAACACCTTGAGAGAAACACGTGAGGGAGTGATTGGTGAGTGTTGGAAAACTCTCTTCAGGTATTTTGAAGTTGACAAAACATTTTCCTCAGTCTAGTCTGATGACTTGCAGATTCTACTGACAAAGTCTGAAGACTTATAGACTCTGCTGGCAAAGTCTGACGACAGCAAGACTCAAGTATTCAAAGTCTATCCTCATGGACAGTTTCCAGATCAAAACGTCTATTCTTATCTTATACGATTCCAATGGCTATGGAATATATTTCTACTGGATTCAACACTAGAAGATCCTATTTCCTTATTCGTATATATATAGACTCGCGGATTATTCTTGGAAAGATTTACTTATGGAAACCGAGATCCTGATTGTATGGGCGAACATGATTGATGGGCTATCTACACTTACCTTAAAGAGCTCGAGATCTCTCTAATTGATTCTGTCCAACGGGTTGATTGGAAGAACTTCTTTGGAAGGTGCCAACGGTCATGAAGGCATAGAGAAGTATATAAGAGAGATGCTCTAGTTGTTGAAGTGTGCCGGATAGAAGAATTCCAAAGTCTGAATCTCCATTTTTATTGTGCGATCTTATTCTTCGAGTGTTATATGTAATCAAAAGAGAGATCATACTTGGTGAGAACTTGAGGAAGTGTAGTAGAGTTTCTACACCGTGGGATTCAAGAGTATGAGACCGTAATCACTCAATTGATTCATAGTGAAATCCAGCCAGAAGGGCTGTCCGTGCGGGAGAGTGGACGTAGGCTTGAATTAAGCCGAACCACTATAAATCTTGAGTCTTGATTCTCTATCCCTAATCCTTTATCTTTCATTACTTTCGATTGCTGTGGTTATTGAGTTTTAATTGATTAATCTCACGTTCTGTTTAATTGGTTTGAATTTATCTTAATCACCTATTCACCCCCCTCTAGGTGATAATCCTAGTCCTAACAATTGGTATCAGAGCACGGTGCTCGTTTTTAAGAAGTGTCTTTACTTCTGAGTAAAAGATCTATGGCTAGTATGTTGCCTGCAGGGTTGGTTGAAGGTCAAAGCAATACCAGACCTCCATATTTTGATGGAAAGGACTACAGCATATGGAAAAACAAGATGAAAGCATTCCTAAGATCGAAAGATCCTTTGGAATGGGAAGCGGTTGATAAAGGAATCATTCCTGTTGCTGCATCAAGTTCAGAGAGAGGAAAAGAAACTGCTGATCCCACTCTACTGACTCAAGAAGAAATCACTAAGAGACAGACTCTTGACGCCAAAGCTATTTACTCCTTATATTGTGCTTTATCCCCTACCGAGTATAACATAATATCTTCTTGTGATACAAAGAAAAGAAGTCCGGGATAGGCTTCACATTACCTATGAAGGGACCGATCGTGTGAAAGAAACGAGGATCAATATTCTCTTGGGACAATATGAAGTCTTTAAGATGAGATCAGGAGAATCAATAACTGACATGTTTAGTCGCTTTACTGAAATTGTGAATGGTCTTGAATAGCAGGGGCATCCAATCTCAGGACATATGAAGGTCAACAAACTCCTACGAGGACTCTCTAAAGACTCGGAATCATATAAAAACCTCAATAAGAGAGACTCGGAGGATTGCTCCACTCTCGTAGACGAATCGGTTGGAACTCTTCAATCTTATGAAGTGGAACAGAACAATGAAGAGGAAGATTCAAAAGGTAAGAAATCTATTGCCTTAAAGTCTAATGACTACTCTGATGCTACAGATTCTGGAGAAGACCTAGATGATGAAGAACTGGCACTCATGATAAAGAGATTCAGAAAGTTAAATAGAAAATGAAGGAAATTCAATTGGAAGAAACAAAGTTCGCAAAGGTTTCGAACAAGTCAACAGAGGAAGATGATTCTAACAAAGAAGTGACTTGCTTTGAATGCAAGAAAAGGGACACATCGGACCCAACCGTCCTCTCGTTAAAAAAGAAAAGGAAAGACCGAGAAATACGTAAAAGCACTCAAAGCGAGACTTGGAGTGATACAATGTGAAGAAAGTGATGATGATTATGCCAATATCTCGCTTGATGGCAAAATCGACTCAAACTCGATCTTGATTCGCATTACTCGGACTGGTGAACTCGAGGTCAAGAACCTAAAAATTCCTGTCAAAGTTTCTAAATATATTGATGAACTGTGTCTTAGTCTGAAAACCTCTCTTAAGAGGATCTCCGAATTGAAAAGGGAAAATTCTGCATTGAAGCAACAGGAAAAACTTTTGAAAGAAAAGTCTGATCAGTTGGAAAAGGACTTTGCTGTTATGAAAGAAAACTCAGACTCTGTTTCAAATGAAAATAGTCTTTTGAAAAATGATATTACTAATATATCAAAAAGATTTTCAAATGGTTTTGAAAAGTTGGATAAGATTCTTTCAATACAAAGACCATATTTTGATAAGTTAGGTCTTGGTATGACTTCTGAAACTATTCCACTAATTGATTTTCCAAAGGTAAAGGAAAGAATCAGACAGAGACCAGCTAAAGCTGTCTATAGGAATCATTTCCAGGAAGTCTTTGTAAAACATGTTGGCAGAAATGCCTTAAATTGTTCCAAGTGTAAAAGCTCAACATTTTGAGAAAGAATGTCCTTTGGTTTGGAGACCTGTTAAAAGAGTGGGCTAAGATCAAGCATCTTGTTCTAACACTTCGGACCCAAGATGATATGGGTACCAAAGAAAGCTTGAATCTATGATGTTTGCGGGTTACTATCAAAAGGAAGATTAAATGGTACCTTGATAGTGGCTGCTCAAGACATATGACAGAGACTCAAATTGTTTCATAAGTCTTGTCCGGATAGACGGAGGAAAAGTTTCTTTTGGTGGTAACAATAGAGGAAGAATTACCGGTCGAGGAACAAAAGATTGGAAGCTTATTAATCAAGAATGTTTCCTTAGTTGAAGGATTAAACTACAATCTGCTTAGTATAAGCCAATTGTGTGATACGGTTTCAAGATCAATTTCCGGAAGAAACTTGCTCGAATCGGAAAGACTTTTCTCAATCTTTCACCGGACGAAGACATGGCAATATCTATCTTCGGATGTGAATCAAGAAAATCACGTGCTTAATATCGCACAAGATGAAGCGATCTATGGCATAAAAAGCTAGGCCATATCAACATGAAGCAAATCAACAAGATCTCTTCCACGAAACTTGTTCGAGGATTGCCTATTATAAATTACTCAAAGTCTGATCTATGCACACCATGCGTACTGGGTAAACAGGTAAGAAACTCTTACAAATCAATAAATAAAGTTTCCACTAATCATGTATTGCAGCTTCTGCATATGGACTTATTTGGACCTACCAAAACGCAAAGCATTGGTGGAAAAAGGTTCTGTCTAGTAATAGTGGATGATTATTCTCGATTTACTTGGGTCTACTTTCTTTCAAGTAAGTCTCGAGACCTTCTCTCTCTTTTCAAAGTTTGCTAAGAAAATACGAAATGAGAAAGGTCACACTATTTCAAGCATTCGAACAGACCATGGAGGTGAGTTTGAAAATCAAGACTTTGCTAGATTCGTGATGAATTTGGTTTTCAGCATAAATTCTCCTCTCCATATACACCAGAACAAAATGGAGTTATGGAAAGGAAGAATAGGTCTTTACAAGAAATGGCAAGAACTTTGTTAATTGGAAATAATATTTCTTCAAGGTTTTGGGCTGAAGCTGTTTCAACTGCTTACTATATTATAAACCTTGTGTTTTTAAGACCAATTCTTGAGAAAACTCCTTATGAAATTTTCAAAGGAAAGAAACCAATAGTTTCTTATTTTCAAGTATTTGGTTGTAAATGCTTTATTCTAAAGAATGCTAATGATCGTGTTGGTAAGTTTCAAGAAAAATCAGATGAAGGATTTTTCTTGGTTACTCAACTACAAGCAAAGCCTACGAGTCTTCAACAAGAAGACTCGGATCAGGAAGAATCAATGAATGTCAACTTTCAAGAATCTCCACAAGTTCAGCAAATTCAGAATGAAGATTCAAAACCTGTTCCAGACTCTGCTGGGACTATCTCTATTGAAGCTGTTAACAATCCAGAATCAGAACAACAAGCTACTGATGAAGAATCTTCTCAAGAAAAAGATCATCAATCTATCAGATTGTCCAGTAACTGGAAGCACAAATCTAGTCATCCTGAAGAACTCATTATTGGGAACATTAATGAAGGAATTCGAACAAGATCCAAAAGACGAGAAGAGTCTAGTGCTGTTGCTCTTATTTCTGAAATGGAACCCAAAAATATTGAAGAAACTTTAACTGATGAAAGCTGGATTGAAGCAATGCAAGAAGAGCTCGACAATTCAGCATTAACGATGTATGGGAATTGACTCCTAAACCAAAAGGCAAATCGCTTGTTGGAGCTAAATGGGTATTCGAAACAAAGTTGATGAAAAGGGCAAAGTAACTAGAAACAAAGCAAGACTCGTGGCTAAAGGATACACGCAAGAAGAAGGCATAGACTATGATGAGACTTATGCTCCGGTAGTAAGGTTAGAAGCAATCGATTATTACTTGCTTTTGCTTGTTACAAGAATTTCAGGTTATTTCAAATGGATGTCAAAAGCGCATTCCCGAATGGACTTATTCAAGAGGAAGTCTACGTGGAACAACCACCCGGTTTTGAAGACTCAAAGAAACCAGACTCGTGTTCGTGACCGAAGAAAGCCTTATACGGTTTGAAACAAGCACCTCGAGCTTGGTATGAAAGGTTAAGCAATTTTTAATTCAAAATGGCTTTTCTAAAGGAAAGGTAGACACTACTCTTTTTATCAAAAGAGAAGGTAAAAGCTTTTTACTCGTTCAGATTTATGTTGATGACATTATATTTGGATCAACTAATGAGTCTTTGTGCAAGAAATTTTCTAAGACTATGCAGGATGAATTCGAGATGAGCATGATGGGTGAACTATCCTTTTTCCTTGGTCTACAAGTGAAACAACTAAAGGAAGGGATATTTATTCATCAAGAGAAATATGCAAAAGAACTTGTTAAAAAGTTCGGTCTGGAAAACTGCAAGAAGACTGACATACCAATGTCAAGTTCCTTGAAGATAGACAAAGACGAAGCAGGGAAGAAAGTCGATCAGAAATTATACAGGAGTATCATTGGATCACTTCTTTATCTCATTGCATCTAGACCTGACATATTATTCAGTGTTTGCATATGTGCTAGATTTCAATCTGATCCTAAGGAATCTCATTTAAGTGCTGCTAAGCGTATTATTAAATATGTTGCTTCTACTGCTAAGATTGGTCTTTGGTATCCCAAAGAAGGAGACTTTACACTTCTTGGCTATTCAGACGCAGATCTTGCAGGTTGTAGAGTTGAAAGAAAAAGCACTTCAGGTACTTGTCAATTGCTTGGAAACAGGGCAGTATCTTGGTTTTCAAGAAAACAAAGTACTGTGGCTCTCTCAACAAGCGAAGCGCGAATACGTAGCCCTTGGGAGTTGCTCGTTCTCAAATACCGTGGATTAAACAACAACTACAAGACTTTGGGATTAAAGACTCTTGCACGAGAGATCGATGTGATAATACCGGCGCAATTAATCTTACAAAGAATCCTATCCTACATTCAAGAGCAAAGCATATTGAGATTCGACATCATTTTATAAGAGATCATGTTCAGAACAAAGAAGTCTTGATACAGTTCATAGACTCAAAGAATCAACTGGCAGACATCTTCACAAAGCCACTTGGGAAAAGCTCTTTTGAGTCTATTCGCTCAAGACTCAATATTCTATCTCTTGAAGAATGTTGAAGCTCAGACTCACAATCTTACAGTCTGACAGAGTATCAGACTCATAAGGGTACGGACCGAGAATACCAATCGACACGACCGTAAGTTTACTTATTTACTTAAATCAGTTAGTTCGAAAAGGTAAGTTTATTTATTGAGTTTATTAAGGCAGTTAATTTCAAAAAGGGGTGGTTATCGATTTATTAAAGCAGTTATTTGTTTTTAAAAGGAAATTCTTAATATTTCTAAAATTCCGCGACGCTTGATATACCCCGATTCACTTGTCTTTTATACTCATCTTCTCCTTCGTTTTTACTCTCAGAAACCCTAGGTCAAAAAGCTTTCACTCCTCTGCAATTTTTTTTTTCTCAAATTTCTACTCTCAAAGCTCTCAACTTTCTTGCGAATCAAGTGAGAAAGTTTCTCCAAAAGTTCTACAAGAAAGTGACAATGTCCTACCAAAGAAAGTCTTCGAGGATTGCAAACAGGGGACCACAAGGCTCTGTAGAGGGTCCTACGCACTTCGACCTTACAGAAGAAAGCGACTTTCCTACAGAATAGTCTCCTCAACGTTCTCAGCAGCGCTCCTCCTCAAACAGACCTCATGATCATCGCTCTCAACATGCAGAAGAAGTTCTCGAAGATATCGAACCAGTAAGATCACTCAAGCCTGCTTTTGTATATAGGCTTTACTCGCATTGAACGAAGGTGGTTCTCGCTATGACCTTTATTGATGAATTTCTGAAAGAAAAGGGTTATAAGAATGAGACGCACTTCCTCACCATAATGGAAAGATCGTGTTGTTCCCGGGGAACAAAGAAGACAGCTTTTGCAAACTTTCCCAAAGTGATCCCGTGTTTAGTGGTTTTAATCAACCAGAGGGAAAGGATGATGATGAGAAGATGTTCTTACACTTTAAGCCTTGGATGGGTATGGCTGCAAACCTTAGAGGAAAGAAGGATGAACTGCTTTCGATCCGATGGACACGAGAAGGTGTACGAAAATCTGGCAAGCGTGGAGTGATGAATCCACGGACGGTAGACTTTGATTTTCTGGATTTACTGAGCATTCATCTTAGAGAGAAGTTTGAAAAGCTTCAATTGCACAAGTTCTCATACTGAATGTGATAAAGCTTACACTGAATTAACCGCATATTTTTACTCCAATATCAGCTTTCTTGATGCGAACAGCTTTTCATTTAGTGTGCGAGACAGGGACTATATCGTTGATGTGGACACACTGGTAGATGTAATGGGTGTGGAAAGAGGTGCCTTCCAATCCATCTCTGTGTCTGTAAGTCATGCCACCTTGGAACTTGCAAGAGACCGAATTGCTGAAGGACGGCTCTCTTACTCCAGAATGAATGCAACCAATATTCTGCTTCACAAAATTGTGATCAACTGTCTTAGACCAAAGTCTACATCAAAGACAGATGTATCAATATCAGAGGCAAAATTGATGTATGCCATAAAGCTTGGTCTTAACTTTTCCTTGCCACAAACTATCATGTTTCACATGTACAGGACAATAGCAAAGGACAAGGGACAACTCCCTTATGCTGCTCTCATCACACGTCTCTTCAGACACTTGAACATTCAGTCTCCTCCTGCTCTATCGGTGAAGACTATTGGTCAAATGGTCATCGGGTTGAGGATGATAACCAAAATGCGTCTAAAGGAGCTCAACAAAAAGTTAGAGCAGTTCAAGGAAAAGACTCCTGTCAAGACAAGACCAGACTCTGCTGCGTCAAAAAGAAAAGGAAAGGAACCAATGGCTGGTCCTACCAAGAAGAAGAGAAGGGCAATCATCTTGGAGGATGACGAAGATGAAGATACTTTGCCTATCTCTGATCTTATCTCACAGTTTTCTGTACGTATTCCAGCTGTTCCAGAACAACATTTTACAGAAGACACTGAGAAAGGACTTCAGGGAAAGGGATCCTTGCAAGAAGAAGCAGAAGAAGAAGAGAAGGAAGAAGAAGAGAAGAAAGAAGAAGAGAAAGAAGAAGAAACTGAAAAAGAAAAAGAGAAAGGAGACGAGACAGAGAAAGAGGAAGAGAAAGAGAAAGAGGAAGAACCCATGCAGCATTCTCTAGCGGAAAAGGCTGATCAAAAACACACTATCAATGAGGAATCTCTTCAAAAAGAAGAGTTTTTCTCTCCTCCAGAGGGTATTGAAACATGGGGAGATGAACAAAGAGAATATACTCCTCTTTTGCTGACCTATACAAGTGCAAGTGTTAGTCGATCGCCTCCACATGCTGAAGATCTTCCTGAGGGAGAGGCATCATCTCCACACATTGATCTTCCTTCTGATATTCCCACTGGTTTGACTCCATCATCAGATAAAGTTGACACAAGCACTCAGACCGAAAATTCAGATTTTAGCAGACGCTTGAAATCATCTTGGAGCTTAAGGGCCAAATCTATGCTATGGGGTATGAATTTCGGGCTCTACGCAAAATGAAAATCATGCCATGTTCATCACCATGCATGACCATATCAAAGATGTTCAGCGTCGGATTGAGGCCACGGCCAAAGGCACCGCTTGCTCTTGCTCAACTACAGGAAGATTTGAGGAAGCTCGAAGGCACTGTCAAGTCAATGGAGGACTTCAAACTTGTTCGCATTCCTCGTGCTCTTTGATTTTTTTGATGCTGACAAAAAGGGGGAGAAGACTTTGCAGATTTTAAGACTTTCACTCACTCACTCCAAAACCAATCTTTCATTTCATCCTTTTAACATCCTTTTGGTTTATTATGATTGTGTTTGATACTTTGACTTGATCTTGAGTTTGTTGAATGTGTGCTCATTATTGCATCGCTTAAGCTTTCAAAATAGATAAAGATAGTAATGTCTGTATATGACTAATAAGTTTTCTGTGGATGCAGATCTGTGTACAGGGTACGTCTGTGTACAGGACATCTGTGTACAGGATAATTTCTACTATCTTATTCTAACCTTTTATGAGATATCAATGTTTGCTTAAGAGTTGCATTGCAGGGTATTAATATTCAAATCTGCAGGAAAGTTTTGTCACCATCAAAAAGGGGGAGATTGTTGGAAAACTCTCTTCGGTATTTTGAAGTTGACAAAACATTTTCCTCGATCTAGTCGATGACTTGCAGATTCTGCGACAAAGTCGAAGATCAAAGTCGAAGACTTATAGACTCTATTGGCAAAAGTCGACGACAGCAAGACTCAAGTATTCAAAGTCTATCCTCATGGACAGGTTTCCGAGATCAAAACGTCTATTCTTATCTTATACGATTCCAACGGCTATGGAATATATTTCTACCGATTCAACACTAGAAGATCCTATTTCCTTATTCGTATATATATAGACTCGCAGATTATTCTTGGAAAGATTTACTTATGGAAACCGAGATCCCGATTGTATGGGCGAACGGGATTGATGGGCTATCTACACTTACCTTAAAGAGCTCGAGATCTCTCTAATTGATTCTGTCCAACGGGTTGATTGGAAGAACTTCTTTGGAAGGTTCCAACGGTCATGAAGGCATAGAGAAGTATATAAGAGAGATGCTCTAGTTGTTGAAGTGTGCCGGATAGAAGAATTCCAAAGTACTCGAATCTCCATTTTTATTGTGCGATCTTATTCTTCGAGTGTTATATGTAATCAAAAGAGAGATCATACTGTGGTGAGAACTTGAGGAAGTGTAGTAGAGTTTCTACACTGTAGATTCAAGAGTATGAGACTGTAATCACTCAATTGATTCATAGTGAAATCCAGTCAGAAGGGCTGTCCGTGCGGGAGAGTGGACGTAGGCTTGAATTAAGCCGAACCACTATAAATCTTGAGTCTTGATTCTCTATCCCTAATCCTTTATCTTTCATTACTTTCGATTGCTGTGGTTATTAAGTTTTAATTGATTAATCTCACGTTCTGTTTAATTGGTTTGAATTTATCTTAATCACCTATTCACCCCCCTCTAGATGATAATCCTAGTCCTAACAGTGAAGATTTTTGTAACTAACGTTTACTTGCAGGTCTAAAATATGTTGCACGAAGAAAGCGTGAATCAAAGGGAGGTTGACTCCATACGAAGGGATGGAGCACTCGTGGAAAGCATCCAGCAATTGAGGGCCGTAGTGGAAGAGCTTAGTGGCCGAATGATGGGGAATGGCATGAGAGTTGATGGTGACCGAGAGCTACCCCGGGGAAGGCCGCAACATCAACGAGACGCCTCTAGAACACAACCTAGAAGGCAGTGGCATTATGATGATGATGAGGCCGACATGGAGGATGATCGAGATGCTCGATTTGGAAGGTGGAATGGAGCCCAAGGGTTTAGACACCAAGAAGATAGTGAACTTGGCAATATCAAGATGAAGATTCCTTCTTTCCAAGGGAAGAATGATCCTGATACGTATCTAGAATGGGAGAAACGCATGGAGATGGTATTTGATTGCCAACGATACTCCGAGCTCAAAAAGGTAAAAATTACAACTATTGAATTTATTGATTATGCTATAATTTGGTGGGATCAACTTGTGACTAGTAGGAGGCGTAATGGTGAAAGACCGATAGAGACGTGGGATGAGATGAAAGCGGTGATGAGGAGGCGTTTTGTACCAAATCATTACCATCGAGATTTGTTTCAAAAGTTACAAAATCTCACACAAGGCAATAAGAGCGTGGAAGAGTATCACAAGGAGATGGAGATTGCCATGATCCGTGCTAATGTGGTGGAGGATTGTGAGGCCGCAATGTCAAGATTTTTGAGTGGTTTGAGCCGAGACATAGCAAGGGTGGTGGAGCTACAACACTATGTTGAATTTGAGGAATTGGTGGACAAAGCCATCAAAGTTGAGCGGCAATTGAAGTTGGACCGAAATCACAAGAGTGGAGGATATTCAAATCAGAATTGGAGATCCAATTGGAAGAGAGATGAGAAGCCAAATTGGAGAGGAAACAACACCAAAATTGAAACCTCAAAGGAGAAGGAGAGGGACGGTAAAGTTAGGATGAATCCGGCTTTAGGTAAAACCGAAAACCCTAACACTAGAACTCGTGAGATTAAATGTTTTAAGTGTTTGGGCAGGGGTCATATGGCGAATCAATGCCCTAATAGGAGGGTGATGATCATGACTGGACATGGTGTTATTGAGTTCGAAAGTGAAAGGGAAGAAGAGGATGATGAGATGCCACCATTGGAGGATTGTAGTGATGGAGAAGTGGCTATAAAAGGAGACTTATTGGTGGTTAGACGTTCTCTTAGTGTGCAAGTAAAGGAGGAGGAGCATCACCAACAAAGAGATAACTTATTTCATACAAGATGTGTGGTGAATGGTAAGATCTGTAGTTTGATAATTGATGGAGGTAGTTGTGCAAATGTGGCAAGTTGTATTATGGTGGATAAGTTGGGTTTGAAGACGACAAAGCACCCTAGGCCTTATAGACTTCAATGGTTAAATGATAGTGGTGAGGTGAAAGTGACGAAGCAAGTTCGAATCCCATTTGAGATAGGGAGATATAAGGACAAGGTAGAGTGTGATGTTGTACCTATGCAAGCGGGTCATATCTTGCTTGGAAGACCATGGCAATATGATCGAAAGGTGCATCATGATGGGTATACTAATCGTTATTCATTGGTGATGAATCAAAAGACTTATACCTTGGTACCAATGACACCTAGTGAAGTGTATCAAGATCAGTTGAAGTTACAATGAGAAGCCGAGAGAGAGAGAAAAGGTGAGAAATCCGAGGGCTTGCGTGGTGTGTCTAAGACACAAGGAAAAGGAGAGGCCGAGAGAAGGATTGTGGTAAAAACCGAGGGAAAAGAAGAGAGGAAAGAAAATAGGCAAAAGAATTTTTATGCAAAATCGAGTGAGGTGAGAAGAGCTTTAGTTCTAGACCGACCGATGCTTGTACTTTTGTACAATGAGGTTTTGTTTTCTACTAATGATCTTGACCAAAGTTTGCCTAATCCTATTGTGTCTTTATTGCAGGAATTTGAAGATGTCTTTCCTGATGAACTTCCTGGAGGGATACCACCGATTCGAGGCATAGAACATCAAATTGACTTGATTCCTGGTGCGTCATTACCTAACCGACCCGCATATCGAAGCAATCCTGAGGAGACAAAGGAACTTTAGCGGCAAGTTAGCGAACTATTGGAATGGGGGTATGTGAGAGAGAGTCTTAGCTCGTGTGCCGTCCCTGTTTTGTTGGTGCCAAAGAAGGATGGAACTTGGCGAATGTGTGTCGATTGCCGAGCAATCAATAACATTACAGTAAAGTATCAACATCCTATTCCGAAGTTAGATGACATGTTGGATGAGTTGCACAGTTCTTGCATTTTCACTAAGATTGATTTGAAAAGTGGCTATCATCAAATTAGGATGAAAGAATGTGATGAATGAAAAACTGCATTTAAGACCAAGTATGGATTATATGAGTGGTTAGTCATGCCATTTGGATTAACTAATGTACCAAGCACGTTTATGCGACTTATGAATCATGTTTTGCATGCTTTTATTGGTCGATTTGTGGTTGTCTATTTTGATGACATCTTGATTTATAGCCGAAGTCCTGATGACCATATTGAGCATGTGCGAGCTATCTTGCAGGTTTTAAGGGCCGAGTAATTATACGCTAATCTAAAGAAGTGCTCTTTTGTTACCAACAAATTAGTATTTCTAGGATTTGTTGCTAGTGCTGATGGTATACAGGTTGATGAAGAAAAGGTCAAAGCAATCTGTGAATGGCCAACGCCTAAGACCATAGGAGATGTGCGTAGCTTTCATGGATTGGTGAGTTTTTATCGGCGATTTGTGAGAAATTTCAGCACCATTGCTGCACCTTTAACTAAGGTTATCAAGAAGCACGTGGGTTTCACGTGGGGAGAAGAGAAAGAGAAAGCATTTAATTTGCTAAAAGATAAGTTGACTAATGCTCCTTTGTTATCTTTGCCGAATTTCAGTGCTACTTTTGAAATAGAGTGTGATGCTTCTGGTACAGGAATTGGAGCCGTGTTGATGCAAGGAGGGCGTCCCACAGCTTATTTCAGTGAGAAATTGAGTGGAGCGACATTGAATTATCCTACCTATGATAAGGAGATGTATGCTTTATTGCGAGCTTTGGAGACTTGGCAACATTATTTATGGCCAAAGGAGTTTGTGATCCACACCAACCACGAGACCTTGAAGTACTTGAAAGGGCAGCAAAAGTTGAATAAAAAGCATGCCAAATGGATGGAGTTCATCGAGATTTTTCAATATGTGATCAAGTACAAGAAAGGTAAGGAGAATGTGGTAGCCGATGCACTTTCTCGAAGGTATGCGATTCTAACTACTTTAGAAGCAAAGTGTTTAGGTTTTGACCATATCAAGGACTTATATACTGATGATGATGACTTTGGGAGAGTGTTTGAAGCATGTGAGCATGTTGCATTTGATAAATTCTATAGGCGTGAAGGTTATCTTTTTCGTGAAAACAAACTATGTTTGCCTAAGTGTTCTTTGCGTGAATTGTTGGTGCGAGAAGCGCATAGTGGTGGTTTAATGGGGGCATTTTGGTATTAATAAGACTTATGAAGTGTTGCATTAACATTTTTATTGGCCACATATGAAGAGAGATGTCACACATGTCTGTGAGAGATGCATTGCTTGTAAGCAATCGAAGTCTACAACTAAACCGCATGGCTTGTATACACCATTACCTATTCCAACGCATTCTTGGATTGATATTTCTATGGATTTTGTGTTAGGATTGCCTAGGTCTAAGTATGGTAGAGATTCTATTTATGTGGTTGTTGATCGATTTTCAAAGATGGCTCATTTTATACCTTGTCATAAAATTGATGATGCATCTCATGTTGCTGATTTGTTCTTTAGGGAGGTTGTATGTTTGCATGGCATACCTAGATCGATTGTTTCAGATCGAGATTCTAAATTTCTTAGCTACTTTTGGAAAACATTGTGGAAAAAACTAGGAACACGGTTGTTATTTTCTACTACTTGTCATCCACAGACCGATGGTCAAACCGAGGTAGTTAATAGAATTTTAGGGGTATTGTTGCATGCTATTATTAAAAAGAACATAAAATCTTGGGAAGATTGTCTGCCACATGTTGAATTTGCATATAATAGGAGTATGCGTTCTGCTACTAAATTTACACCATTTGAGCTTGTCTATGGTTTTAATCCGTTAACTCCATTAGATTTAACCCCTTTACCTGTTGATGAGCGTGTGGATTTAGATGGAGCAAAGAAAGCTGAATTTGTCAAGGCGTTGCATGAGAAGACGCACGCAAATATTGAGTGCAAGACTGAGCAATATGCAAGGCAAGCCAACAAAGGGCACAAGGAAGTGGTGTTTGAACTTGGCGATTGGGTTTGGGTTCATATGCGCAAGGAGCGATTTCTTGAGCAGCGACATTCTAAGTTATTACCGCGAGGGGATGGACCATTCATGGTTTTGGAAAGAGTTAATAATAACGCCTATAAGCTTGATCTTCCAGGTAAGTATGATGTTAGTGCCACATTTAATGTTTCTGACTTGACTCTTTTTTATGCCAGTGATGATTTGAGGGCAAATCCTTTGCATGGGGGAGGGAATGATGTGGACATCGAGCCATATCGAGGAGGAGGTGCTAGAGACCCATTGTCTATTCCTACTGGTTCGATTACTCAAGCGCGGGCCAAGCAATTCAGGCAAGCTGTTGGCGTCATGGTTCGTGATCTTCGGCGTGGAGATGACCTTGGATTAAATCTTAAAGAATCTTGGAAATCTTTGCACAATTTGATTATGTGGACACCAAATATTTGACCAAGTCAAATATATATAGATATATATATATATATATATATATATATATATATATATATCTTCTTGTTTAGGAATATTCTAGAATATGACGCATTATATTTCTAGGGTTGGTTTTAGGGTTTGTGTGGCGGCTAGAAGGTTTATATATAAGACTGACTGAATTTCTTTGGGGACAGACATATTTTACTTTGAGAAAAAATTGAGAGATTCTCTTCTACTGTTCTTTTGAGGACTTGACCTAATCAAGGTTCCCTTGTGATGGTCGATTCGACTTATCGAGCGAGATAGCGAATTCTTTCGCTCGTGGCTTCTATAATGTTGGTTGGTTGACATGCGTTCGTCAACAGGTCACGTTCATACCGAGGTTGCCAATCACAGGTTTGATTGGAGGTTGAGGTTTGCAATTCGCATCATCTGGGCCTTCGTAGAACGATCTTTCCGCAACGATTCACTTCACTTACCCCAAGCTAGAGAAAAGAGAGTGTCTCGAATCTCAAGGTCTGAGACAGGCTGAGAAAGAGAAGAGAGCTGGTCATCATTAAGCTGAACGTGGATGACCTCCCGGATCTGACTAACCAGAGGCGTTTCCCGATCCAACCGAGGTAAGATGAGGTCCTAAAAGTACTCCACAAAGTGTTGCTAAACTAGATGCGGGTCACTAATTTGGTTACCTATTGTGGCATCCTAAAATTTCATAACGATCCCTAGATACACTGCAACCCTTGAGAAGGTATCGGAAGCACCATTGGACTATATTGTAGTCATTAGACCGACGGATTCCAATTAAACAAGGCCAAACATTGGATGGACTATCGTTTTGATTTGGAAATGTATCCTATATCTAAGTGTGATCAAGGATTGTACTAAAGGATAATTTGACAAGGAATTTTCTGTCCTTAGCCGTGTACTCTATAAGTTGGATTTTCATTGATTAATGTTGCAATTTTATTTGGCCTTGTGAGTATTTGAGATTATGAAATTAAGTAGGGATTAAAGTAAATTGTTAAGAGCAAATATGGGCTTGTTTAGTATTATTTTTGGGCCATTTACAAATTGGACTTTAGGCCCAAAAGTGTTGGGCCCAAAGTGGGACAAGAGGCCCGGCCCAAGAAGCCCCAAGGGCCGTCGATCGAAGGAGGGGGAACTGGATGGGCCTCCTCCATGTGTCTTCAACAAGAAGACACTTGTCTCCCTCTTGGAGCCAAGTGTCTTAGCATGCAAAATTAATCAAAGGCGAGTAATTAAACAACCAAAAAGGAAAAGGGGAGGGGGCGGATTGAGCAAGGCACCGAGAGAGAGAGAGAGAGAGAGTGAAGTCGAGAGAGGAGGAAGAAGACCCACAGCTGTGCATCCACCTAGCTGCCGCCGTCGATTGAGCCCGCCGCCTAGCCTTGCCGTTGTGCTTGCTGTGATTTTCATTGGATTTAAGGCAAGTAGAGTCCACTGATCTACACTTTGCTTGCTGTGATTTTGTGTGATGAATGGTGAATTTCGGATGTGGTGGAGGTGAGAATTTTCAAAGTTATGGGAGTAGTGCCTTAGCCTAGTAATCTGTTTTCTTGAAAAACAATCCGACCTTTGATGATTTCGTGAGCTGCATGCAATTTTCTAGATGGAATCTCACTTCGACTTCTGGATGAAAGTTGTAGATGACATCTTAAGGAGTAACATACTAAAATTTGAGATGAAATGGACAAGTATTGGTTGGTGAAATGATTTTTCTTTGAAGAAACTAGATCTGGAAACTGTTATGTTGACCTTTGGTGATTTCGTGAGCTATAAGGAAATTTTCTAGCTGGAATATCACTTCATGTTCTTGATGAAAGTTGTATAGGAATTCTTGAAGTTTAACATATCAAAATTGGAGGGGAAACGGACAAGTATTTGATGGTGAAACCATTTTTCTTCAGAGATGCTAGATCTGGAAACTATTATGTTGATCCCTTGCGATTCTGTGAATTGTTTGAAATTATCCAGTCCGAATTTGGTCTCGTGTCATTGATAAGCGTTGTAGATGACAACTTGAGGAGCAACATTCTGAAATTTGAGAATAAACGGACCAGTATTGATTTGGTAAATGATTTTTCTTTGAAAGGGATTAAATCTGGAGATTGAGCCGAGGGTTAGGGTGAGTTATAATAATCATATCTTTTAATCCAAAATGAATTCAACTTCGATTTCTTCATAGGACCTTTACCTCTAGGTCTCAAATATAACATATTAAAATCTCAGAATTTTCTGAGTTCATTTAAGGACTTAATTGAAATTATTTCCAAAACTGTGCAAAAGTGGTGTTGGAATTTCTTTTGCTGTGATGTATGGATCTATGTGATTGATGTGAAACTTTCTTGACATAGTGTTCTTCATGAAATCTCTTTCTCTAGGTCTTCTTTACATCATTGTAAATTTTCAGAATTTATTAATATCATTTACTAATTTTTCCAGAATTTTAATTAAAGGAATACATTCTGTTTTATTCAAAAATTGTTTTATTTTTTTAAGAACAAACAAATTTACTCTATGGGATGTGGTATTCTGAATTGCTATCTATGTAGCATGTGTGGTGACAATTATGCATTTCACATAACATGTAAAATTAAATGAAATTTTGGCACTATTGCATCAAATGGCATTTTTGCAAAGTGAGATATATCCATGTGAAATGATAATGATGATACCGTCGGATGGCTAAGTCGACGATACCCGGAGGTGTGTGCCGGATGCCCGGAGGTGTGTGCCGGATGTCCTCGGGAGTTTCGAGATGCCTGGAGGTGTGTGCCGGATGTCCTCAAGAGTTTCGAGATGCCCGGAGGTGTGTGCCGGATGCCCGAAGGTGTGTGCCGGAGTTTCCTCATGATGCCAGGTTGGGTGCGAGCGATATGAGAGATGCAAACACTGGTCCCTGGAAGAACAATGAGATCCTTTTGGAAAAAAAAAATCAATATGGAAATTGAATCATGTGCATGTGTGTACATGGCCTGGTGTATAAATTGTCTGTGAACTTGAATTGGTATTGCATGATTTTTGGAAATGTGATCACCAAGGCATTGAATGGATCTCATGGAGAGGTATGCATGACTGCATGGAGATATATGCATGACTGCATGGTGATGTATGCTGAGTGCATGTATGAAATGTGCTTTACTTGTGATGCCTTGGTTGTCTTGCTTGTTGCATTTTGTAGTTTGATGGATCTTTACTGCTGAGTGGTTGTACTCACCCCTTTGGGGACTAACATTTCAGATTGAGAGAGATGCCTCTGCTACCCATTTCACGAGGTACTTTTTACGGCGTCCCGGTAGATGTCGAGTGCTCATGCTCGAAGCACATTTGTGTTAGTGTCCGGGGTCTGGTATTTGTCCGCGTACGAGTCCTCGTCATGTATGATGTGGGTCTACCTGGAGGCCCCGTGGTACAGGAGTTCCTGTCCATGCACGTTAGCCATGACGGGATTATGATGGGCATGTTGCCGTCGCCGCCAGCCGATGGACCGGGCTGGGTGTGATCGACCGTGCGTGATGGGTAGCTGAGGAAGCTTTTTGGACTGCTGGCACTATCTGATGGACTGAAGCTTGTGACTGTTGTGGAGTTGGACGCTTTTGGTTATAGCTGAGTTTTAGAAAAGCCTTGGCCTTTTGTTGTACCAACTCATGTTGTCCATCAAGTGATGTAAATAAAAGTGCTCGTTTTATCTTATGAAAATGTGTAGTTGGTGTGCATTGCATTATGTTGTTGGAGTATGGGATGGGAAATTTGATTATGCTTCTGCCATATGAACTGCACCGGGACCGATTTAAATAATGCAAACCCCTAGGACTTTTGGATCCTCTATAGTTCAATAGTATTAGAGTGGCATGTTGTTAGGACTATTGAAGGGTTAGAGCACTGTGGCGACCCTAACGGACCGGGGGCCGTGTCGAGGGGGTGCCACAGCGGTTGGTATCGGAGAGAAAGGTTATATGTGGAGTGATAAGGAGCCTCATTTGGAAATTGAGGAATATAATGACAATGCACACCTTAGGATGCTGACTAAGAATGGTTGACTAACTTTGAACAACGGGTGATGGGTATTCACTCGTAGATCCCTAGTTCTTTTTATGTGTTGCTTTTAGGTGCCAGTAACATGTTTATGTTACTTATTTTTATAGTTGCAGTTGCTTTAAATGGAGATATTGAGTCACAGATTATTCCTAAGGCAAATGCTCGGAAACTGCAAGAAAATCATGATACTAACTGGAGGTCATCATCCATCGAGGGCTGAAGCCTCTGCAGCAAGGGGCAGAGGCTTCAGCCTAGCTGGTTTGCTCGAGGGCCCCTTAGTAGGGGCACGTGCACAGCTACGACGCTTGGACGTTCCTTCATGAGACGGCCTAGAATGCAAGCCATGCTCAACATCATCCCCAATCAGAGCAAGCCCCCCGACAAGATGAGGGGGGTGGATCAGCTTTCCGGCGGTCGAGAGGCTTCAAAACGAGGGGGGCCTCGGCCAAAGAAGACGCCATTGGTGCAAACAAAACCCTCCAACAACCCAACAACAACCACTATGGTATAGAAAGAGGAAATGAGTCCATACCAGGGCTAATGAAGGATGAGGAGAGGAGCTTACGGGCCACCACAACCACTGCAAGGCCCTTTCCCCAGCCTCCGAACCAGCTCGAGCAGAACAGAGCAGCTCGCGAAGAAACCAGAGCAGTAGCGAATCGGGCCCCGAGTAGGGTAGCTTCGATCTCCACTTGGGGGGCAAATCGGGAGAAACCGTTCAGTGAGAAGATGGAGGGTGGCCCGAAGAAGAAACCCTCCAAAAATTGGAGCAAACGGATGGCTGTAGCACTCGGAGCAAGTCGAAGAGCAGGCGGGATGAACAGGGCAAAACTCGCCCCTTCTAGAGAGGAAGATAAACAGTATACCGAGAATTGCACAAATGGCCAGCCCTAATTTCTTGGAGTTGTTTTATTATATTAAACGCAAAAAATGTGAGAAATGAATAGCTCGGACAAATTGCAACATCTTCTTCACTACGTTTTTGGCAATTCAAGATGGGACGGAATGGACGAAAAGGAAAACAAAGAGAGAAGAAAAATGTAGTTTCACATTCTTCTGGAAATGAACACTAAAGATATATAATGGTGAGGAAAAGTGAGTTAGTGCATTGTTCAAAATACCTCTTGTCAAACCGAATATTGTATACCTTCTTAGTATGCCCAGCATCATTGAAATATTTTAGATGGATTGGAGAAATAATTATTTTCATTTCTTTTCTCTCCACGATAAGACATAAAAAGTTCCAATGTTGATAATTTCAGGAACTGAGCAAGGCCAATCAGTCACTTGATTTTTTTAGTTGAGCCAACGTTCAAGGAAGTCAACTTGATCGGTGACGAAGGTGCCATGTGACGTGCTCAATTGCACGGACTCTATGTGGTGAATACTATTTCCCTCTCCGTTGAACCTCGGGCAATGACCTACTTCGACTTTACAAGATGTGGGTACATCCGGCACGCTCTCCAGCAATTTACACCCAAAGATATACAAACTCTTCAGATTCTGTAATTGAGACAGATCATCTTCGGTTACCTTTATAATGGAACGGCAGTACTGGATAACCAAAGTCTGCAGCGATTTCAATTCTCCCAAACCCCGAATTTCAATTAGCTGACAATTGAAGCTGATCCTCAGACATTGGATATCCCTCAAACATGGCAGAAGGGGCAGCATCTTGAGCAGTGGACACCTCTCAATTGCCAATTCACTGAATTTCGTTAGCTCTCCAAGCACATCGAATTGAATCTCTTCTAGCGGACAACTATCGAGAGACAGCCTTGACAGATTCTCTAAATTGGAAAAGATTGACCAATTTATTGGTGAGTGGACATCTACCAATGTCAGCTCTTGAAGGCTGGATGGCAACCCGATAAGATATTGGGGGATACCACAAGATATTTGGAGTTCTTGTAGCTGGGAAAGGGAACTCAAATCGATCGGACGTAAGATTGTATCTCCGAAACGCAGGACCAACTTCCGCAGTGCACGTAGCCTCACCAGCCACCCTATGTTGGATTCTTGCAATAGTGTTCCTCTGAAACTAAGATCAACTAAATTGGTCAAATTTGAGAGGTTGGGGATGGTGATTAGTGAAGATGATGAAAAGCTTAAGGACGTTAGACTATTAGGAAGCTCAGGCAATTGTTGAATTCGATTGCATTCATACAAATCAAGCTTTTGGAGATTTGAAAGCTGATTGATGGTTGTTGGCAATCTACTAATTTGGCTTGATGACAAGAGTAGGTGTCTCAATGAGGACAGTGCGCCAATTTCACTTGGAATTTCCCCCTCTAGCCATTCACACTCGGAGGCATGCAACTCTTCTAGATTTTCCAACATTACAATGGTTTTGGGAAGTTCACTTATGTAGGTAAAATCCAGATTTACTACCTTCAATTTTTTGAGATTTCCAATGCAATCAGGTAAACCCATAATCTCTGTTTCTTCAAGATCCAACTTAAGCAATGATTGAAGCTGCCCAATTGAGTCTGGAAGCTTTCTTAATTTGCATTGCCTAATTTTTAAAACTTTCAACCTTTCAAGGTGTCCAATGGAGTCAGGTAATTCTCTAATTTCTGAAAATGGGATATCCAGCTCAAGTAGTGACTTTAGTTGTCCAATAGAGTGAGGAAGCTCTTGAAGCTTCGAACATCGCAAGATTAGATGCTTCATCTTCACTAAATTACCAATGGATGGCGGCAACATGAAAAGTCTCTCAGATTCTACACTTAGCTCTAACAAAGATTCAAGACCACCAATGGACTTTGGTAGTGACTTGAGAGCTTCACATTCTATTGCTAGGTAATCAAGATGTTGTAGATTGCCGAGAGACTCATCAATCTTTCTTAGTCTTGCACAGTTTCTAAGAATTAATCTCTCCAATCTAGAGATTGCATAGAACTTGGGTGTCTTTCAAAGGAATGGACAATCCACGAGTTTTAGGACCTTCAACTGTCTTGCTACCTATAAAGCAATTGAATAGAAACTAAGAGAAGATGAAGGGTAGATGCAACACAAAAGTATGTCAAGAGATCGTACCATGATTTGACACCATCCTTCCCAGTCTTGAGTAATGTTAACCCCAGAAAGCTCGAGAACCACTAGATTCTCCAAGCCAAAGTTGGTTGCTCTAATTTTTGAAGGGCAATTGCTCCAAGAGAGCCATCTCAACTCTGAGAAAAGATCCCTAAAATCTCCTTTGAAGTTTCCATGGTCTAATTGAAGGAACCTAAGTTTGACCAACCTTGCAAAATCCTCATGTTTAAATCTATACCTCGCACGGGGTTTAAGCGTGCCAAGATTGAGCCCTACTATATTTTCAATTCCCTAAAAGGTAAAAGTAGCAATCAATGAGTACATGTCAATTTTACTTGAAGTTAGATTACAAAGGTGATGATATTAATGGATGGATAAGGAAACATTTAGAGATAAAAATTACCTTTTTTCTCTGCATTTCATATAAAGCGTCCTTGGGAGACCACAATCTACTACCCCTTGGATGGATTTTGCAACTTTCTGGGTCGACGATATCTCTTCCGAGATCTCTAAGTAGGTCGTGCATCCATAGTGTGCCATCATCCATGATCTTTATCAAAGACATATGTTTGAGGATATTGACTTCGGTTCTGGTGTGATACCCAAAAACTGCATCCCAGTATTTAATCGCAGTTGTTTTCTCTTGATTGATAAAGAAACATGCAATATCAAGAAAAATTTCTTTTTGAACAAGATCTAATTCTTCATAGCTTATCATCAACTTATCTTTGACATCCTTATGCATCATCTTCGTTAATTTTTGTTGGACATCTTCCCATGTACCATGGCATTTTCCAAAGAGTGTGGAACCTATGACATCGACAGCCAACGGAAGTCTTCCAAGAGCATATATTAGTTCATTTGAAATATTCATGTAATCGGGTGGTGGCTTGGCTTGTCCCAAGGCACGCTCACAAAAAAGTTGAAGAGCATCGTCATGATTCATCTCCTGCATTTCGTAGAAGAAAGTATTACCATCATTTGAGGTTGGGACATTGTCATCTTCCTCTTCGGTTACCAAGAAGTCAATATTCCTTGTTGTTAAGATAATCTTACTTCCCCGACCAAACCAATTGGACTTGCCTACGAGTTTTTTTATTTTCTCAAGCTTGTCAATGTCATCGAGGACAATGAGGACTTTCATGCCATGGAACTTCGTTTTGATCATGTAAGCCCCTTCATCAATGTCAGAGAGATTTGTGCATCTGTAATGGAGAATGTCAAATAACAATTTCTTTTGTAAGTTTAATATATCATTAGTCCGAACATCTGAAAGGAAGCAACATTGACCCTGAAAATGAGGGGAGATTTGCCTAAAGACGACCTTGGCCAGTGTTGTCTTTCCGATGCCACCCATACCATAAATAATGATAAACTGTACATCAGAAGATCCTTGATCTAACAGCTTCATAATGTCATCCTTTCGATCCTTGATTCCTACCAAATGATCAGGTACGTCTGTCTGTCTTGTCCATAACAAACTAAAAACCTCTTCCACCGTGAGATTTATAAGTTTATGAAGGCTGCCACATACATAAGTGCAGTCATCTTAGATTTAAACAACCACATATGGAATCTCTGCACGCATTACAGGGCACTAGAGGGTTATCATTAAATTCAAAGTAATTTGTTTTGAAAGCAACCAACATAAAAAAAAGTGATTTTTCAAGCTGTGAGCCGTTTGGGGAAAAAACAAAAAAAAAACAAACATATTTGTTCAAGAGGAGGAGTGGATAGTAGCCAAAAATGAGACACACTTTCTCGATTATATATCAACCTTAATTTGGATTACCAAAATTTAATTCTTTGAATAAGTTATCAACTAGTTTTATATTATCAATACTTATCGATGATATTAAACTAGTGGGTAATTTATTAAGAATAACTTGTAAGTATGTCAACTTATCAGTGCTTATTTGATAATAGAGTTCGTAACCTAAGAATGTTTGTAAACTATGCAAATAAAGGTTCATAAGTTGTTGACAAAAGTTGTTCAAAAGTTGATAATTTCAAAACAAAACTTGACTGTTGATAAGTGGCTCAATTCGGAGTATGTAATTTAAAGCTGCTTACTAACTTAATTAGAGATTAATTAGTACGATAGTCATATAGGATTAGCAATTCGTACAAGAATTGGTAATTTTAAAATGTGTACTAAACAATACAAACAATGGATTGCAAGTCTACAAAAGTTATAAATCAACAAATTTCGTGAATGACCCCACTAATAGCCGGTAACATAGAATTAATTGGCAATATAATTGGAATCAAAAGTTAATAAGACACAAATTATGGTTGGTCATTCCATATATAAGTTACTAACTTCAAAACTAGGGTGGGGCATTGGAAACCATCATCCCCGTAGGGCCGTGCTCTGTACAGGGCAAATTTCCACCGTAAAAAATGTCCTGCGGAAATTTGGCGGGACACTGGGCAAGGTTAATAATAGGCGCTCGCCGGCCCGTTCGACGACCCCGTTTATGATGAAGAATGTGGCGAAGCTTGATGTCAAGCTGACTGTGGAAGAGAGGAGCCTGCTCTCCGTCGGTTATAAGAATGTGATCGGCACGCGGATAGCTTCGTGGAGGATTCTCTCTTCCATCGAGCAGAAGGAAGATCTGGATGGCTAGAGGCCTCGTCCAGGCAAGGCCGGCCCTCCTCAGAGGGCTGGCGAGCATTGGGAAGCCCTCGGCCTCACCAGTAGCGAGGGCGTGCTGGCCCTTGCCTTCACTGGCAAACGTCGACCTCTACTAGCCGGAGGTGCGTGGAGGAAGATAAGGAAGAAAGTAGAAAAAAAGAAAGGGAAAAAGGAAAAGGAAAAAGGAAAAGAAAGAAAAGAGAAGGAAAAAAAAAAAGAAAATGAAAAAGAAAATAAAAAAATTCGAAAAATAATTAAAAATTATATAAAAATGTCCACGTCGGCGTCGGTTGTGCTACTTAAGACGAACGATGTCTATGTTAGCAATTTTCCGCATAAATTAGTCAGATGGACTCAATTGATACTAATATGAAAAAGTTTAGGAGTAAATTGATTTAATTGAAAGGTTTATAATTGAATTTGTACCAATACAATATGTTTATGATTTTTTGGGTACTCTTCCCAATGGCATTGCACATGAGCTCAAAATTCAGAGATCACATTGTACAAATTAAAAATTCATAGATATTATTACACATTGAATCAAAATTTGAGGATCATTTTTTTTTTTTTTATCTTTATAAAATCTACCACAAACTAGGGTGGGGAGTAGTTCCATATCTACAAGGTAATAAGAATTGTTAAGTACTTATATATTTTCTACAGCTTTCAAGATTTCTTCAGTCATAACGATAACTACCTAGAAGTCTCTAAGGTGAATTCTGGGGCAGTTAAGATTTGGGGCCATGAATAAGTCTATGGCTAATGCAAGAGCAAAAACTAAATTTTTTAAAATCATTTGCTGCCCGAAAAGGGTGTCCCGGCTGTGGCAAAATACAAATGGCATGTGAGAGAATGTTCAGTTTAAGGCTGCAGGATTTTACCTGTGCACCGTTGGCAACTAGAGGAGCCCATGACCCCTGCCACCCACGATGCAAGTGGAAGCCGAAGATCAGTGTACACCTAAACCTAAGTTACTCCACCTAAGTTACTCCTTTATAGACAAACCGAGATTTCCTAAGACCAGAATTAGACCAGCGATTATACCTCTGAGAGATGCAGAGATTTTTTTCTTTCAATTTCTTTATAATGACATTAAGAGATTTTTGTAGTGTTCGGTCACTATTCTATCACATCTTAGATTTTCATAAATATCTTGGTTTTTTTGCATTAATGATTAATTAATAAAGTTGATATACCTTGCCATTATTGTTACCAAAACATGGGGTTAAAAAATGAAAAGTCAATCTGTACAGGAGACCTCCCCCTTTGGGCAAAATTTCTGGCCCCCTCACTGCGTTCAATCCAATCATATATTACATAAAATGAGACAGGAGCAAACTGAATCTAATTATTATATAAAAGACATGACAGGAATAAGGTCTCGAAAATGACAAAAAGAAAATAAAGTTAATGGGAGAAGATGACATTACCCGTGATCTTTGAGATTCCTTCCTTTGATTTTGCCAACCTCTCTTAAAGTCTCCTTCCACTGATTGGCTAGATCCTTCCCGTAGTCACTCTCATGCTTTTCAAGGGCTTTCTGATATAAATCGGTATGAAGCTTGACATCATGTGCATCCACGTCGTAGAAAATAGGAAGGATCACTTTCTCATCATCTCTCGATCTTCTTCTTGTGCACTCCATTATGTGTAAGAGTTCATGAAGACACCACTTACTCGAAGCATAATCTTTAGAAAAAATTGGGATGTAAATTCGAGAGTCTTTAATCGCTTTCAAAAGACAGCATCCAATCTCTTCACCAACTCGAAGCTCTGGATCATCCTTGAAAACACGGATCCCCGCGCGGATCATGGCTTCATAGAGACAATCTGCGATGGTTAAGCGGGTGTCGGGACCTCTGAAGCTCAAGAATACCTCGTAGCCCCTCCCCAACTCATCACCACGGCTATTGCCTATCAAAGCTCCCGTCACCGGCTCTCCCCACTCCCTCTTTCTTTTTGTCCCAGGAGGACGACGGGGAGAGTGATCGCCAATCCACAATGACGGCGTGTCCTCAGACGAAGTATTGACATTGCTGCCATTGAGCAGTCTCGTAGTCTCCGGTGCTGCTTCGTCGAGCCGGCTTAAGAAATCGATTTCCCTCATTTAGTCATCTCTCGGTAGTTCTAGATTCGCCATAGAAGAAAAACATTTTCTTTTGAGACTAGAACATAAGACAGGAGGAAAGAAACAAAACGCAGGCGTGAGATCTGATGAAGCAAAAGTCTAAAGTTCGATCCTTGTAGCAACTTGATAAAACAAAAGAGTGAGACCACTTACTTTCGGTGCTTGTACGGTTGTACCTGGAAGTCACCTGTGGCTCCCGGTCGTTCCCACCTAAAAGCACATGGACCTCATTTGCCTGGAAGTCTCCTGCGGCCTTCCTTTATAAATTTAAAAAAGAAAAAAGCATTCAGACTCGCACCAAATAAGAGGCCAAGTTGAGGAAATAATTAATGGAAGTCTTCAAAGGAGGTCGTCTCCGAGATATTATTTTGTTGCTTTGGATGTATCTAGACCAACTTCGCAGAAAGTCCCTCTCATTAACCAAGGGAATCGCTCCAACGGACCAGAGAGGCGGGGTCTCCCGTGGGTCGTCGCTTCGTGTACGGAGATCTCGTGCACGTGATTATTTTTCAATTATTATTTGTAAACATTATTTAAAAAAATCATTTTTCAATAAAACCGACAACATTTAAAAATAAAATAAAATTGGCATCCATGCACCGAATGTTATTGATTGAATTTCTGAATGTTGATTTTGAGTTATAAAATTTGAAGATTGCACGACTTGGCAATTTGAGCAAAAGATAATATTTGAATCAACCGTGTCATAATTATGCAAGTCCATGATATAATTCGAAAATATAAATGAATAAACGAGAAATGTAGGGTACTACACTCTTTATTGAAATCACATACTAATATTGAAGATACGCACTGCCTTGAAATTGCCGGCCGCTATGAAACTGTATGCTACCTTAAAAATTACACACTAATTTTGAAATTAGTTGCTATTGCATTAAAAAAGAGTTAATATCACGAAAGCTCCAAATTAATACGTTTGTGACAAATTTACTTAAACTAATTTTTGACCACCAAAAACTGCAAACTAGTACATATATGATAAATTTATTACAAACTAATTTTTTGACCACAAAAAATCCCAAAATGATACATTTATTTACCCTATAATAGTTCCCATTAAATCAGATTAATACCATGAAAAACTACAAACTTCTACTCCTATGACAAACTAAGAGTAAAACCTTGAATTGATATTCTGACATCCTAAATTTCAACACCGTCTCAATAATATGAAATTGGCATTTCGTCGATATGCCTATAGTCCTTTTTCTCTGAGTTGGCCACTCACAAGTTCACTAACCTATTAAGTGAAGCTGTTAAGGGATATAAACGCGACATATTTGATAATTCAACCAGAAATCGACTGCTTGATCATAATAATCGGTAAGGGTACCATTATAATCGATTAGTGATCGGATATAGGTCAATTCGACGGAAACACGTAATTGAATTGCGGGTGATTTCACATGATTATGAAATTCGCACTAAATGGCACTGACCCAATTTTAAATTGATTTTATACTCGGTACACGTAATGAAACCTTATGATTTTTACGACAATCGAGAGTCGCCTACGAGTCGGAGATGCACAAACGTGGATAAAAAATTATCGACCACGGGTCAAACGCGCTAAAATTCCTAAAAGCTACCCGATAGGTTAGGTTATATTAAAATCGCGTTCGGTCGATTTTAACCACGAAATTGGATTCGGTTTCGGGAATCGGACGTTCGAGCGTGTCACGGTTCATTTATAGGACGTTGTCTCATCTTTCGGCAAAATTTCGTCGAGTCCGGAATTTTGCGGAATAATCGATTTTCGAACAAAACGGAAAAGAAATGGAAATTCGGATGGCCAAAGGAAAAGGGTTATTTGGCCCCCAAAATGGTTTATTTTTTGTGAAATTAGGATTAATTCCTAATTGGTTGGCCCCTTGACTAATTTGGATGAAGACTTTTGGGGCTTTTTAATGATCATTTAGATATTTTATTCCCTTAAAGTCTTTGTAGCTTTAATTCTTTCTGTCACGCCCCAAACCTCGAGCGTGCGCACATCTCTCGGTGGGTCGGGTCAGGCTCATACTTTCTCAACATCAACACGTGGAAGACGTCATGCACTTATGCTAGTCTCGATAGCAATGCAAGACAATAGCGGATTTATCTGACACATGGCGGATCTATCCGTCACACAACGGATTTATCAGTCACACAGCTAGGTGTCATCTCGCCCCATCGAGCACGATAATGTCTACCTCAAGACAGCTTTCCACAAAAAAGCATCGTTTACCCGACACACAACAGGAGACAAATTCTCTTAACCAGCACACGATTATCAAATTTTGGAATAAGTAACCTAATTTCTAATCAGCACTCAATTTGCACAAATTGCCACTCAATTGCAGCAATTAACCACACCATTGCAATTAGCACAAAATTCCGATCACCGATTATCCCGGTCTAATTTCCCAAAAATATTAAATAATTAAATAAATTACAAAATAATTAATTAAATGCAAATAAATAAATTGTGATTAATTAAACTGAACACTTAATTAACCTAACAATACAGACACCTGATTAATTAGGTCAACCTTAGCCTCCTTCATATAGCCAGAACTCCAAAACCCCATTTTAAAAATAAACTTGGCACCCTTTTTTTTTTTTTTTTGTTCAAACCCTCCGAAATAAATTCGTACAGGGTCCCGTATTTGACATTAACCCGCCAAACTTTGCACGCACCTCATACAAAACCTCCTCATTTTATTGAGCACATAAAACTTGGCGTCTGAACCCGACACCATATTTCTTTTCTAATTTCTTTTCCAACCACCCTCTTTTGAAAACAAACCTTAGTAATCCCTCTTCTTCTTTTTTTGTTCCAAACGTTTAGAAATAAATTCATAGGTGCTCATATACTCAAAATTAATCCGTTAAACTTTACACGCACCTAGTTTAGAACCTCATTGTTTTATTGGGAAAATAAGTTTCGGTGTCCGAATCCAACACCTCATTTATTTTCTATTTAAAAGTCCAAAGGGTCACCTTTTGCAATAATACCAAACAACCAACATAGAGCAATCCATCTCATGACCTCACATATAAGTTCTCAGCATGCCACAAGTCCGCCACATCACTAAATATACCTTATTTAGCAAGCACAACATCAAGATCAACCACAAAACCATAACCGGTCCTAATTGGCAGAAATCGGGCCACTCGCGCGTCTCTAAGTTTAATTCCAGAAACCTACCCGAACTAACTCAGAAAATTCTCAAATATGAATATGTTGTAAAAGACACATAAAAGAACATTGTTTATGAAGACACCTTAACCCATATTTTTCTAGATTCGGCCCAGTAAATCACTCAATCCAGTACCAAAAACTGGGTCCGTTCCAGAAAGTCGGTTTTCCGAAATCGGTTTGGTTTGAGCTCCAAAACATGTTTGTTTGATCTAAAATTTGAGTATGTTAAACTAAAGGATATGACAAACAACGTTTGTGAAGAAACTATTTTGAAATTCGAATCCTAAGAGTTGATAAAAACCTCTAGAATCCCGAAAAGTCACAAATTCCAACACAGTCTGAGACTCTGTTTGCAAATGACGGAGCTGATATATCATTCTTCTAAATCCCTAAAAATCTTGAGTAAAATATATGTCATAAATAAAGATGTCTAGAACATTTCTCAAGAAGGAATCAACTTCAAATTCGCAATCTATTGCAATATATAAAAATGGCAAATGACGAGAGTCCAGAGATCCGAATTGCAGAAAGTCCATTGATTTGGACTAATCCATCTCAAAGGTGCTAATCTCACTAATTAGGTTAGCACTAATCTATTCTAAGGCCAATCTAACCATTCTAGATTAACACTAATTCATACTTAAGCTAATCTAAACAACCCTTAAGCATAATTAACCTCCTAAGTAAGGTTTAAAAAGTAAACTCACCAGTTTAGCGGTCCGGTGTGTCACGCCCCGATCCTCGGTCACGCGCCCATCCCTTACCTTGGTCGATTTTAAGTGCGATATCCCAGGACTATGTATCGCCGACCCTTTCAATTTATTATGCGCATGCGGAAGCAGTTAAGAATCCCAAGACAATAAAACAATGGGATAGAAAAACATGCCATAATTTTCATATTGAAATTCACAACCACACTTTTATTAACAGTACAACTCATAGTATATTTACAATACTATTTACAGCAAACAAGTCTCACACCTATCTACACTAAAACAGGGTTCACAAAAGGGATGGGATCTCAATCCACATCTGGGTTGTACTCAAGATCCCTCTCTGGATCATCTTCTTCATCCAAGGTCTTTCTTCTCCTCAGGTTCCTCCTCCTCAGCTCCTCCTCAGGGTCATGAAATGGTTATTCAATAACTAATGAGACCACGTCTCAGCGAGTTCTATCCCCTAAGACTCGATTAGTAAGCCAATACACTATGGGCTGCCTAAACACGCACAGGTCAGAGGACTTACCTTGGCCTCAGATTCCATCTGCAAATTAGTACAGTTTAATAGGTACTCAACAATCACATCACCGATTAAAGCATCGATCAAACCGACATAGTCGATTACATGTCAGTCAGACCATTTCTAGGTCATTTCCACTCACACCATAGTTCTCTAATGGTATACTCCTTCACCAAATCATATGTGTTTCTCAGGCGTCGTTTTCGCCAATGACATACCGATCACCGACACCGTGCGTTCTTTAAGGCGCCGTTTTCACTAGTGATATCCTCGATCACCGAACCACGTGTCCTTTCTAGGGCGCCGTTTTCACCAAGGTGACATCGGCAATAGACAACATCGTGAGCTCTTTAAGGCGTCGTTTTCACCAGTGATATTTCCTTAATCACCGAACCACATTTGTCTATAAGTCATTCACGTGCGTTCTTTAAGGCGCCGTTTTGTGCAAAATGATACTTCCAATCACCGAACCACGTATGTCCAATAACATAGCACTGATTGGTCTCGTGCCAATAACATTCTCAATAATCTCTCATCATTCTCTCTACTATATAGCCCATCAACGTACTGGCGCTATATACCCATATTCGGTCATCTACCAATCAAATATTTAATAACAAACAATATAGGACAAATCCTCAAATTTCACAATTTAAATCCATTCTATATAAATTAAAGCTCAATTAAATAAACTTTTGTACAACAATCAGCACGAAATTCCGGTCAACGACCATCCCGGTTGAATTTCCGGAAAAATAATTAATTTCGAAAATTAAATAAATAATTATTAAAAATCCAATTTAGGCCCATAATGCTTGATTGGAAGCCAAGACGAGCCTGGAAAATTACCGAGACCCGTTCAATAAATAATAGAACATGTCTACTTGCTAATGTCTATTTCTAACCACCTAACATGCATCATTAAGTCTCTAATTTAATTTATCTAAACTAATATAACCACCTAATTACATTTAATTAAATCTAACCAACCCTAAGTATAATTAACAAACTAAGAAAGCATTAGTGAGTAAAACTCAATTGGCAAAAAGCGGAGACCGAATGCACCGCAACGGCGACGCGATGGCGGTCGAAATCGGATTTTCGGCGACACCGGCGGGCTTGGGCCGGGTCTAGAACGGGCCCAACAAATCTCGACCCAACTGAGATTTGTTCTTGCTTTTGGGCTGGACCCAAATTGAGTTGGGCTTGCTGAAATTCTGGACTGAACTAACTTGGGCTTCAAATTGCTAGACTCGTTGGGCTTGAAAACTGCAGGAGATGGGCCTCAAATTAATTTGTTGAAATTGGGCCAAGGCTGCTGGCTTTGCTGGGCTTTGGAACTAAACTTGCTGGGCCTGACTTGCGGCCC
Organism: Eucalyptus marginata; assembly: GCA_014182565.1. Classification (NCBI taxonomy): domain Eukaryota; kingdom Viridiplantae; phylum Streptophyta; class Magnoliopsida; order Myrtales; family Myrtaceae; genus Eucalyptus; species Eucalyptus marginata. The sequence goes on from CM024589.1 coordinate 24,231,591, forward strand.
AAATGGGCTGAACAAACTGCAACCGGAAGCTGGGCTTCGGAGCTGGCGCGGCTTCTTCGACAGTTGACTGGGGAAGCAAAATCGTGGGCAGCTGGCCGCGGTGGAGCGAAGATGGCGTTCGGCGGCTTCGCTTGTTGACCTAAACGGATGGAGAAGCGGGCGGGTGGCAGCGACGGTGAGGAGAGACCACGATCCTGGTCTTTGGTTGGGAAGATGACCGAGCGTGCGATGGGAGAAGAGAGATCATGGGCTGGGCTTCGCTGTCGACTTCACTCGTGGAAGCTGAAGGAAATGAGCAGCCTCGGTGGTTCGAAGAGGCCGAAGACGCATGGAGAAGTAGATTCCCTGGCTTCGGTCTTCGTGGCTTCAACTCGGTGCTGGCGATGGGTGAAAGATGGGAAGAAACGTGGCAAGGCAAGGGAAACTCACGGTCAAAATTTCATCTAAAGTTGACCGGTGAAGAAGAATTTCGAACATGTGGTAGCGGGATGGATCTCTGTTGGATGTGGGCTGAGTTTTGGTTGAGGAAATGGCTGAAGATGGAGCAGCCACGTGAGATGAGCGCTGGAGTTCGAATGGTGGAGGAGAAGGGCAGCAAGAGAGAGAGAAGCTGCGGCGTCCGTGGAGAACAGCTGGTCTTGCACGCTCAAATGGATTGGATCAAAGCTTAAAGTTCACAATTGTTATCCATTGCATTAATAGCTTTGTCCCCTAATACTTTCTAGCACCAATAATCACCAAATTATTCAAAATGAAGTCCCAAATTTCTGCCCCCTTTTTAATTTCGAAATTCACCCAAATTAATTCAATCTCCTCACTCAATTTCCCAAATTGAGGCCCGATTTCGACGAAGAAAAATCCCAAATGACTTTCTATAAATCCACGACACACAAAGGCTCGGCCTGAGAGTCCAATTTTCCATTAATTTAGCCAATCTGAATTTCCGTTGATTTTCCGCAACGTCCGAACCCACTTTCCGTAAAAATCTCGATACTTCCGAAAAATCTTCTGAGACTCAGTCGACACTCCTAAATTTATCAGTGACATGGCCGAAACTTCATTTGAAATCGGACTTGAATTGGCGGTTAATTTCAATTCGACGCGTTTTTAGCGTGACCTAGGCTACCGGGTAGCTTTCGGATATTTTTAAGTGCAATTGACTCGTATTCGATTTTCTTCGAACCACTATGAACCCACTCGACTCATTGGCGACTCTCGGTTGTCATGAAAATCCTGAGGATCCAAATACGAACACAGGGTACCAAAACAATAAGAAAATCAGTATAGTGCTTAGGTTGACGTGAATTTTCTAATTTAGTGATGTCACCCACGATTAGCCACACATCACCTTGTCGATCCGCCTATCTCGATTTCAAATCGATTTTTAACCGTGCCGAGATGGCCTCTAAAGATGGACACGGTCGAGAAGCCACCGATCGAATTCTCAAGTCTATTGCCTTAAAATTCCTAATAATTTCCCCGATAGTCTAGTTATCTCAAGAATGATCAGTTTTGAGAATAGTCCTATAAACACGTCAATGAAACGCCCGATTCAATCAGAAGAAAACAGAATTGATAATTTGGGATGTCACACGGTGAGTCCATGGTGACGGCGGTGAGATCCTGTGTCTATGGTAGCACCAACGGAGGCCTGGGAGGGGTTGAAAACCAGCCAACAAGCTTTTGCTTGTTGCTGGAACTTCGATGCCGAAGCTACTGGTTCGAGGGCTGAGGTGGTTGCTCGATGGCTGTTGGCTGTGGAGCATCGGTGTTGGTGGTTGCTGATGGTGGCGCAGGGGCGGTGGCCCCGGATGGAGTGGAGCTGCGGTGCTTTCGTGGCTGTGGCGTGAGCTTGAGGGACACGGTGATGGGGGAGCTGACTGATGGGTGGTGTTGGCGTCGATGAAATAGGTGGCTGGCGTGAATGGTGGGGTGAGCAGACGTGAGATGATGAAAGGGTGAAGATGGGATGATGATGAAGCTTCGGTGGGTGGAGTTGGTGCGGTTGTGGGGGTGGCTGCAAGGTGGAAGAAAATGGAGATAAGAACGTGGGGAGGGTTGAGGGGAAAATGGCGTGAAGAAAGAGAGTGTGGCAGAGAGAAAGAGAGAAGGGCAGAACAGAAGGGGGGAATCGGGGGAAAAGAAAACGCTCGAAGGAGGGGAAAGAAGGAATAGATGAGGGAGAGAGAAAAAGAGGCAAGAAAGTCAAATTAAAATATCAAAACCATGATTAGAAAGCCACAAAAGTCTTCAATCTTATCCTATGGTATCCCCCAAATACTTTCTCGAATAAATTTCCTACCATTAATCCAATTTGATGCCAATTGTTGCACCCCCATGCCTAGCTTCGAATTTCTTCAAATTTGGACTTTGAATTTCTCACCAACTCTCCAATTGATGTCCAATTTTGATGAAGTGTTGACACCTAAATTTTGGCGGCCCATTTAGTCATTAGGGATTAATTTTAAATGTTATAATTCATTTGCATAGCATTAATTTTAGGTGCGTTTATTTTTAATTTACATGTTTTGCATTTTTTATTTTTAGGACGGCGGATGGGTCGAATTAATTGTTTTTGAGTTTAAATTAATAGGCTCGACTAAGCCCATGAAACAAGCAAAATTGGCTCGAGCCCGTTTTCTTTTAATGACAAAAATTACCTAAATCGAGATTTGATATGATATTGCGGTGGTTTTTTGAATTTAAGAGAATCGGGTTGCAATCTTATATTTAGTCTTTAGGTGATAAAATCATTGAAAATATTAAAGAGATAAGGAAAATAAAAAATATTTTTAGAGGTTATCGGCAATCGAGAGGTTATCGGCAATCTTTTCGACATATAAGATATTTGCAAAAAGGATTTCATTTGGTTTTTGCTTATAAAAGGAGTGTGCGAAGTTCTTGTAAGGGGCTTCTTTTCGGTTTTGGGGAGTATTTTCGAAAAAGAAAAGAAGTGAGAAGAGTTGCCGATCGGGGGGGGGGTGGTCTTCTCTGGTTTGAGGAAAAAGAAAAATTGAAAAGAAAAAGGAGCAAAAGGTCTGACACAGGAGAAAAGGGAGAAAAGAAAGCGTAAAGTGAGGAGGAGGGGGTTGATTTGACCCCTACTATTCATCATCTTCCTCAGTTTTTTGCCTGCACTTGAAGCCAGCCCGTGTGAAGCATCTGCAACCCTTTTTGTCACTCCCACGAAGCCTCCACCGCTGCTTGCTCTTGCGATGACGGAGCCGAGTTGCTCCGAGAGCCAGAACCCACCGTTCCTCGCCTTTCCGACCCGAAGTCACTCGCCCGAGCCGCTCCACCCGCAGCCGTGAAGCCACCAGAGCCCCGAGCGACGCCGAGCTCCGCCGCCGCGTCCCCTGCCCGAGCGACGCCATCAAGCCGCAAGCTGCTCGGACTCCTTCGCCGCTCGATCCGTCGCGCCTCCGCAGCTGTGAGCACCGCAGCACAGGAAGCCGCGCCGCCCCGAAGCCCTTCCGAGCCGACGCCCACGACCTCCCGCGATCTGCCCATTGCATCTGGTTCACAGCAACCGCACCTCCGTCTCCGATTTGACGCTTCAATCGTCCGCCAGTCCCCGAGTCTTCAGCCCTTGCTCCGCCGGTCCGCTCGCCGCCGCACCACCCTTGCCGAAGTTCCGCCGGTGACTCCCCTTGCCGGACTAACGAACGTGCTGCCCCCTATTTTCCTTAGGTTGTTGTTATTTTTTTTATTTTTTTTTATTTTATGTTATTTTACTTAGTTAGTTTTATTATTATTGTTTAAGTTGAATATTGTGAGGTAACTTTTAGGTTATAATTCTTATAGGCATTATCCATAGGAATTGTCCCTAAAGTTATTGTAATTATTTAATTTGACCCGTAAGACGTCGGGTCATTTTTTTTAATTATGATAATTTTTTGGGTTTGTTTATGGTATATTAATTGTTGAATTAATTTAATTATTAATTTGATCCGTAAGATTTCGGATTAGATTTTTAATTATTTTGATTTCTTGTCGTGATGTTCGGGGTTAAAAGTAATCGTTAATTTGACTTGTGAGATAACGGGTTATTTTTCGTTTATTCTAATCCTTTATTTATTGGATATCTTGCTTGTTAGATTTAATGTTTGTTTTAGAAAATCATTAAGAAAAATCAAAAGATGTTTGAATTAGGATTTCAATTGGTTTTAGAATATTTCTTGTTATTTTGCATATCTAGAATATAGATTTTATTTTAGATTTTAAAAAAATATAAAAAAGAATGCATTCATTTAGGATCTTAGTTTTTGTTTAATTTAAGTTACACATTTAATTACATGGCATTTTTAAATTTCGAACATTGTTAAAAATAAAAAATATCATGCATATGTCATGTAGAATTAGGGCATGCTCCGCACGTCATTGCATATTAAATAGATTGCATATTAGGTTAAGATAATGTCTTAATTTAAATTAGGATTTAATGTGACTTAATCCTTAGTTTAAATTAGATAGAATTTTAATCTAGCTAGGTCATTTTTGCATTCGAATTTCAAGAAAGAAAATACAATATTTGTCTTTGCATAAGTTAATTTCAATTTTTAGTATAGATTGCATTCTTAAAAATAGAAACATCAAATGCACGTCATTTAGTTTTCATTAAGTTCATTTAATTAGAACTTTCTTGTCATTAGACTAAGTCATTTAATAAATGTCACGTGACATATAGCTCGCATATTAAATTGCATGAGGCATGTCATTTTAGTTTAAATATTTTGGTATGTCATTGCATCGCATTGCATATCATTATAATTAGATCATTTGAATTGCATTTAATTATTGCATTTCTTCATGTCATATAGTTTAAGTCATGTTATCATGTCATTTTAGATTATTAGCATGCATCGCATGACTTTCATTAAATAAAGTGAAAACAAAAAATTGATTGCTTGTTAATTAGGAATCATATTTAGGATTATCGATGTGAATTCTGATCTAACATTGCAGATGCTTTCGTTGCTTTAAGGTATGTTTTGCATTATTTAATTGCTTTCTTGAGTGTTAAATTGGTGGTATGCGCACCTGTATGATCACCTCACATGTTAGGAAGCTAAACTAAAATCAATTCAATTGCCAAACATTTTCTTAAAATTAAAAAGAAATGGTACCGAAAGGCATTAGGATAGTCAGGTGTAACCAAGTTCCCGTACCCAAAATCTCTGGTTCGTAGGAGTAAAATAATACTCTCATTATTTTACTTAGGTGTCTAATCGATCTACCCTAAACCGATTAGTGGCGACTCCTAGATAATAATCTTTTGCATGTTAAAACCTTAAGTCGCGATTTGGTATGGGCTTGGGAGAGCCCGAGCTAAGGCAAAGGCTTAGTAGTCATCAACCTAGTTTTAGGTGGCAAACCCGAAAAATTGGGTCGCGACATGAAGAAAAAGCCCACACAATTTCTACAAATCCCCATCACCAAATGACTTGGTAAGGAGGCCAAAAATCCCTTTAATTTGGCCAATCCGAATTTCCGTTCGTTTCCGAATCGTCCAAATTGATTTTCCATAAAAATTCCGAACTTGACGGAATTTCTTCGAAAGATGAGACGACATTCTATAAATGAACCATGACATGCTCGAATGTCCGATTCCCGAAACCGAATTCAATTTGTTGGTTAAAATCGATCGAACGCAATTTTAGTCAAATCCAACCTACCGGGTAGTTTTTAGAGATTTTATTGCGGTTATACCCCTTAACGGCTTCATCCAATAGATTGCTTAACTTATGAGTGATCAGCTCAGAGAAAAAGGATCATAAGCGCGCCGACGAAAAGCTCATTTCGTTTTATCAGAACGGGTCGAAAATTCAAGATGTCACAGGTTTTTTTAAATTCATATCACAAAAATCTGTGTAAAATTGGCAAATAGCGGAGATCCATAAATTTTGAAAATCAAAGGTGGCAACCTTAGTTGGGAAAATGAGGCATCCTACTTGGTCAAGAAGCATTAATTGTCGAGCATCCTTATCTCCCAAGTTTCCAACTAGGTCTTAGGTTAGCTTGGACATTTCATATCAGCATTTAATAACTATAAGCCAAATGTATTTAATTCACTCTTATCTTGTCCAAGAAGGCTTGACTTGCTTGCTCCTTCTTCCAATGGATGTGTAGTCCATTTCTTGGCCTCCATGATCTCCTACTTAGTTTAGGGTTATAACTAGGCTAAGCTATAGGGACACATAAGCCTTTACATTCATCATCTTCATTTAATGCTTTTTACACTTGTTCACACTTTTTTTCTAGGAATGTTTGGCTAACCTAAGGCCTATCTAGCTTAGGCTCCTAGTTGGGACCAAAATAATGGTCGAAATCAAGGATGTTACATATTAAAAAAGTCATAAACTTTTTTTTTTAACTTTAAACAAATAAAAATTAAAAAGTTTAGATTAATCATCAAATGGGCTTTTCAAATGTATTTTCTACCAAACAGAATTTCTCTCAAAGTTGCTTCTCAAAATAGAATTTACCAGTCTTTGCATTTCCCCCAAAGCCCTTTGGACTAAATTATTTTGCATTTCCCCAATGATCTTTCAAAATGCTGAACCAAACGCACCATAAGACTTACCTTTGGGTATTATTTAGTATAGCCTTTCTAATACATACTCATCCTCTCCTTTTCTTTTTTGTTCACTAATTAGGAAGATATTAGGTGGATTCAATTAATTATATTAATTCGATTCTGTATAATCAGTTAGTAAAAGTGGCAACCATTGGGCAACTCTGAAGTTTTGCTGAGTGTATGCTTTAATGCCCTTGTGCAACTTCCTTTGGCCAGTGATATGTACTTAGATGCTATAGCTCATATGACAGAAGAATTCACCGAAGCAAATCTTCAAGCTCTGCTTTCAAATGCGCAGCCTCAAGCTGTTCACGATCTTCTCGAAAGTAGTGAAGGCAATCAGCATGGGAAAAAGCCAATTATAACCGACTCTCTTCTGAAGTTCGTTGCTTCAAAGGCTAGGCCGTCATCCTTCCTTCCAACTGGGTTTACTACCCACCTCAAACTATGTTGGATTTAATCTGTAATGAAGCCCTGGTTTCGGGTTGTACTTCCTATCCTACTTAAATATTTTGCCTTTCCGACCAAAAAAAAAAAAAAAAAAAGGCTAGGCCGTCAGTCTCAAATGCCGAGAAGAGAAGACTCCGTAGAAATTCTTTTCATCCATCGAATTTTATCATCAATCCCTACAACAAGAATTGTGCATCTCCAATCAGAGTTTCAACTACAGATTCTGATAGCGGCTTATTATGCATCTGTTGGAGTTAATCCCCACAATAATCTCATTCTCGTATGGGAACACGACATCTATAGAACAATTCATTAGGTGAATTTGCAACTTCCAGTCACAAATTTCGAGTAGTCGCGACATTTTGGCAGGAGCTGCTATTTTCACAACTTCTTTGGCTTAGAGCATCACATTCAAAGTGATAAGACAAATCGTGGGCTCAAGATTTGGCTATGAAGGACAATGGAAAATTATGAGCCTGAGTAATTCAGATGAAATGTCTGCACTATGTTGTTCACGTTATTTGTTGTCATTTTGTCATTGTATAAAAGGGTTTGATGATGGCGCAATTCATCAGTATAGTCATAGTGACTCTTGTTTGTGAATATGCTTTTTTCTATTGTTCTTGGCTTGAAAGATTCTCTTTGGAATTGTTGTCTAATCGATGTAATTCAAATAAATCATGAATACATCAAGGCACGAGATCGTAGGTGATCGGCCTAAAAATGAGGAAATGTGACATGGAGAGACCACTCACGAACTCCCTTATCGCAAATGAATCTTTTTTCCTCTAAGAAATGACATTTACCATGTAGAAGATATTTGTTCCAAAAGTAAGATCTTTTTACTACAAGAATGAATAACCTATATATCAAGTGAAAAAGTTAGACGGTCGAGATTCATTTCTTTCTTTCTTCATGTATGATAGTGAGAGATCTAATCTCATGGTGAGGTGACTTCATCGGAAAAAGTTATCTCAGATGTGTCATGTGATGTTTCGATTACAGGATATAATAAGATCGGAATGGAATAGTTATTCCATAAAATTGGAAGATAGCGGGACTAGGAATGGAATAGCTAATTTGTAGTTTGGTTTGTAGAGTGGATTCAAAACCATTCTCTTGTTTGTTTTACCATGATAGCAGGGAGAATAAGTTAGGAATAGTAAAGAACACCCATAATACCCTTCGATGATATATAATCAAAGTCTAATATCTTTTATTATCATATTTTTATAGGACATAAATTAAAACCTACTATAATTTCTAAATAATTGCAATATTTTAACAAAAGCTAATCTCCGAAACAAAAGTTGTCGCGATCTTCCCTCGGTAGGCAGTTAGTGGATTACTAAGTTCGAAAACTTAATGCTGACTCTCTGAAACTCTATCCATCGCAACTTTGGAGGTTAAATCTTATTTATTCAGGATTCACTACTTATCAGTTATTAGTAGGCTGATTAGAAAAGCTAATCTTTTTTAATATGATGGGCAAAACAAAAGTATTTAATATCTAATATTTCTAGCCTAAAGATAAAGGAAGAGATTTCTCACAAAAAAAAAAAAAAAAAAAAAAAAAAGCAGACAAAAAGATAAAAGGGGATCCATTTTGCTTTGGTCACGCTAGATGTTGGGCAATTTCTATGAGACATTGCACTGAGCCTTGATCTATAAGAAAAAGAACATAGACGAATCGAATGCTTTTCCTAGAATCATACGTGGAGATTTTGGATACTCTAAAAAATAAAATAATTAGATCAAAATGCATGAAAAAATTTCAAAGCACCAACAGTAAAACTTTTTGTGTCATGAAATTACCCAAAGATATGATTGTTTATGTCTTGACATAATTTTATGATACGACTAAGATTTTCATTGCATATGTACATATCTCCTACTTCTAGGAGGGTAACATATATATCATAAAGCGAAATGAACTTAGTATATTTTAAATTAAATAGAATATCACCTAAAAACACGACAAAAGTGAAAAAGACAAGGTTGAAGAGGAAAAGTTGCACATAAATATGAGTGGGCCTAATTAGATCTATAGCATGAGCAGCCAAGCCTTCTCTCTCTCTATCTCACGTTTCAAGCACAGTTGGATTAGGGGCTATATCCATTGTTCTGCTAACGGTAAATAGAGTGCACCAAAAATTTCAGGTAGGCTTAGCCTTTCAATGCCTTTCAGCACGTTAACTCTCTCTTTCATTTTTTGTTCTTTCCTTTGCGAGAGGCATGGAATTTGATTCATATCTTCCAAACAGAGATAATTATGCTAGTTACTACATGAGCCCCATAATAGAATTGATTCATTTCAAGGAGTAGCTACCTCATAATTCATACAGGCCATCATAAAAATAGGATTCACGTGCTTTGACATGATTATATAGACTCATTTTACAGCTTTTGAAAAGTTATCGCTTTGCAAAATTAGTATGAGAACTATGGATTTTTGTAGTGCGCTCATCTTCAAGGAGCAAAAATAGGCCAAGTAATTAGGAAGTTTGTCCCATCTATGCATTCTCACTGCAAAAGCCTACATTTATTTCCACGAAGGGTGGGAAACCCAATTGAAATCGAGTCTGGTTGGGCTTTTACCATGGAATTTCATATTTCTGAGTGGAAACGCACTAGAAAAGCATCTCGTTTGGATCCCTAGATTCACTCAATGATTGAATTTCATAATTTGGATAAAATACAACTATCCAGTCAAAAAAGTTAAAATGCATATGTTGTTTGATCTATACCTATACAATCTCATAATGTTAGATTTCAAACATGGTGCCCATCTCAGCAATGACATAATAACACTATAAAGTTTTGTTCATGACAAATAACATCATAAATTTTGTGATTTTGTGAATATAAACACGTGTGATGCACGAATTTAGAGTGCAAGATCAAAATCTTGAGTATATCTAGTAAATTTAGACAGTTATAAAAAAATTCAAAATTTTAATAGAGCATTTCATTTAAATATAATATCTCTCTCGAATTTAATTCTTCTTATGTCTGATCAAGGAAAATGTCCACTTTTGGAGTCAAAAGCACGGCTCATTATCAAATGAAGCTCAGTCCACAATAGCACAGAAACTGTTTACTTATTGAAGGAATTCTTAGTTCAATTGACTTGAGAATCAATAGAGACAAGATATGAAAAAATATACATTGTACATGCTCTTTCTTCTTTCATACAAGTCGTGACAACATCTTGCCACATTATCTTTGAAGCAGCGACTCTAAAATTAAGCTTTCACAAGTCGTGTCAAATATCCAAGACTAGTATCCTCAGAATGGGCTCGTGAAACTCGCACCGAAAGATGAGCATGATTTATTGCAACATTCTCTCACAATCATGAGATAACTACATGTAGGGAATGTAATTCAGCATAAGAATGAAACAGCTACTAGTCTTCGCTAGTATAGAATCTTATCTGCAAATGCATGGCTATATAACAATATGCAACTCGATCCCCTCGAGATAGACTATATGTGACATCCCGAATTTCCAATTCTATTTTCAATAAATTGAAATGGGCATTTCATCTGCACGCATATAGTTCTTTTCCCTGAACTGATCACTCATGGGATAACTAGTCTATTGGGTGAAGCCATTAAGAAATTCTAATGCATCGGACTCGAGAATTTGACCAGGTAACGACCTTTCGACCGAGTTAATCTGCAAGGCTCATTATGGCACGCTTAAAAATCGATTAGAAGCCGGAGTTAGGTCGGCTCGACGGAGGCATGTGATCGAGTGTGGGTGATTCCACCGTATCACACTATTCTTGTCGGTCGGCTCAAGACCGAACCGACTTTTCGCCGATTGGGTCCCCTGTGTCCATATTTGAAACCTTGAGATTTCCACGACAACCGAGGGTCGCCAATGTGTCAAAAATGTACATTGTGGCTTGAGATTGATCAACCACAGGTCGAATGCATAAAAATTTCTAAAAGCTACCCGGTGGGTCAGGACGCGCTAATATCAAGCCAGAGTGAAATTAACCATGAAATTGAGATCGAATTCAGAAATTGGAAGTCATGGTGTGTCACAAATCATTTTAGAAGCATCGACTCATCTTCGAAGGATTTTTCATGTAAACCGAGTTTTTCGGCAAAATAATCAAAGTATGGTTAATTTGGCTCGAGAAATTAGTAGGCTCGCTTTTGGTTGTGCTTTTGGGATCTAAGTTGGTTCGATGGTCAAGTGATTATGTGAATTGAAGTGTGGTAACATTGGATTAATTTTACGGGTTTCAATTTGGCTTAATTGGAAGTGGATTGAATGGAATTAAAGAATGTGATGCACAAAGTTTAAAAATTGGTATGCCACGGCGGAAATTAAAATTTGGACCTATTGGGAAGGTTGTGGTGGAAGATTTGGGTGAGTGGGAAGTGATGTCACATGAGGTCATGGTGGGCCATTTTTATTGTATTAAAGAAAAAGAAAAGAAAAAAGGAAATGGTCCCCCTCTCTCTCTTCTTCTCTCTCTTCCTTCCTCTCTCCCTTCAGTGGGTTTCTCCTCCATCTTTGCTGTGCGAAAACCAAAAAAAAATGAAGAAGGAACCAGCAGCCCCGACGCCGCCGCACGCCTGCCTGGTCGCCGCCGCTCGCACGCCGCCGTTGCCGCCGCACGCCTGCCCCCGCATCGCCCGTGCGCCGCTCGTCGGCCGCTCGCACGCGCCCGCGCGCGCAGCCGCATTCCAGCGGCTCGTCCCCGGCTGCCGCCCCCCCCGGAGCTCCTCCGCCGCCGTGAGCCACCACCGGTCGTCGCCCGAGCTACCGCCGCCTCTCTCCACCGATTTCCGACCCAAACCAGCCACCATTTCCCCTCCATCAGCACCAAGACAGCAGCTGCAAAAATGGGTATGGCAGCTCGGTCTTGGCCCGTTTTGGCCAGCTTCCCGAGCCCGGATGCTCGGCCCGCCTTGAGGAAAGTTGATCCTCGCGTCGGCCCCGTCGTTTTGACGTGCTCGGCTCGCTAATCCGGTGAGTTTAGCTCACTAAATTTTGATTAGACGGTAAATGATGCCCTAAGTGTGCTTAGTCTAAGTTAAGTGAGTTTATGTGGGTTGATTAATTTATTTGATTGATGATTAGATTAGGGTGTTTAATTAAGTTAAATTGTGTTTAGTTTAAAGTTAAGTAGGTTTATTTTTAATATAAGCCTTGATGTGACATAATGGGTTTTATTTTTGATTTATTTAATTGTTTCGAAATTCTGGAATTAAATAATATATTATATTCCGAAAATCATTAAAATATTATTTATTAAAAAAAAACTCGAAAAATTATTTTTGACCCCAATTGCTTAGAATTTTATGCCGATCGTCGCTGTGCTCTTAGAATTTGAATTTGATGAATGGATGTCGCAAATTGAATGCCGATTATTATTATATATATAAACTTGAAAAATTATTTTTGACCTCAATTGCTTAAAATTTCGTGTTGATCGTTGTCGTGCGCTAGAATTTGAATTTGATGAATGTATGTGGCAAATTGAGTGTTGATTGTGATAAATAGGGTTTTTGGCTATAAAAACCCAAGTGTTGAATTTTGATGCAGAAATTTAATTGTTAAGGGTTACTATTGAAATTGGAGTATGTGAATGAAATGCGGAATGTCCTAAGTCAATAATGATTTGTCGTGTGTTGGTTGATAGACTCGGTCGCAGAGTGGCTAAGTCGACCGGACTCCGTATTCTTTGTGGATTGCCGTCAATGTGTGACGTGGCTCGGGTCGCAGTAGTGGCGAGGCCGACTGGACCTGTATTCTTTGTGGATTACTGTCAGTGTAGTGACGTGGCTCGGATCGCAGTAGAGGCTAGGCCAACTGGATCTATGCTCCTTCGGGAATGCCGTCGACGTAGTGATGAAGCCACGCTCCATGGGGGGGAGGCGATGCCTGACATGAGTGTGAGAAGATAGCTGAATTGCGAGTAGGCTATGCCCTTGTGTGGCAGTGAATAATAATTGGAATGTGTGTCGAGTGCATTTATAATTTCTATGAAAGTGTTGGCGTTCCAATTGTTTGAATTCTTAGTACTACCTGAGTTTGTGTGATATAAATTGTACTAACCTGCAGGAAGGAATTAAGACGGGGTAAGTCTTCTGTGTGATGTGGCTAGGCCACCCGGGGCGTATTTTCTTTCTAATAGGGGTTTAGGGGGTTGAACTTGCTGAGACGATGTCTTACCCCGTTGTGGGCCAACATTTTCAGGTCCCTTGTGGACGGAGCAACCATATCACTTTGGTTGGCCTTGAGGAGTTGCAGAGGTGAAGTCGGAGCCTTGGAGAACGTGTCCGACTTGTAGGTCGTAGGGCGTTCCTTTTAAGAGTCGGTCTTTTGTAGACTTTTGGCCGTAGGCCTTCGTTTGTAATTCCGTTGATTTATGAAAGTGTATTGTTGTGAAATTGCTTCCTGCTTTTCTATCACATACTTTATTGTCAGGGGTTTTATAATATGCTTCCGCGTGTGCATTAAAGAACTGATTGGGTCGGCGACTTAACCTGGGAACGTCGCTTTTTGAATGACCATGGTGGGATGTTGGCGCGCTCGGGGTTTGGGGCGTGATATCCCTGTTTAAGTGGTATCAGAGCATGGTCTGTGTATGGAGTGATAAGGTGCGATGAGTCATGGGATAGTTAATAGGAAAGACTTTTATTATGCTGATGCATGTGGTTGATAGCTGTTTAGTAGTGTGTTTGTGGGGTCATTTAATTCTATAAGAGTACCGCTGCAAGTCGGTACTGAGAGTGTAGCAGCATCGAGCGATCCTAGGTTTGTGGGGATCGTTCTGGCGCAGTAGTCTTTAGGAAGCTTTTTGAGTCAGCAAGATCAAGATCAAGCCGCCGCCGTTGCCGTTGTCACTTTGTTGCCGCAGTCATGCCGTAATGTTGTTGTTACCGCGCCCGTTGAGGCCCAAATTGGAGTTGTGACCAGGGAACAAGTCACCGTATCTAAGTCAAAGTTCAGTTTAAGCAAAGATGGAAATCAATTGGAGGAAAGGCCGATGTAAGAAGAAATGTGCCCCTTTCACCTAACCGGCAGAGTAGAATTGGAAAGTTAGTGCCTAACTCGATTGATGTGTGTTGTGCCTGTAAGAAAAGACATGGATGTGTCCCGTGCTGTAAGAGGGAAAAGACTTGATACAAGGGTCGCCAACACGGCCATTTAATCAAGGGTTGTCCGTACAGATAGATGGAACCACAGCAGTTTTACGTCACCGCCGTTAATAGAACGAACGGAAACATGCTTCGGGACATTTAGTGGGGTACTTGGAACAACCCGGTGCAAGGGAAGGTGCATGCTATCACCCGACAGGAGGCAAAAGACTCACCGATCGTGTGCCGAGTTTGTGGAAGGAAACATGGATCAATTAAGTGTCCCGGTTGAACGGGAGCATGCTTTGTATGTGGCCAGCATGGCCATCGGGTTAAGAACTGTCCGCGTAAGTTTGGGAGAGCGTAAGCACCGTTACTGCAGATAGGATGCCATTAGGATGGCTAGAGTAGCATGAATGAGTCGACCATGCATCGATCAAGAGAATGGTGTTTTTGAGATGTTTTATTAGAGTCGCGTTGCAGAATTTTGAGTGAAGGTTATAAAATTTTCGTTGTGGTAATAAAGTAATAGAAAGATGAATCTCTGACTATAGTTGTACTTGAAGGGTTTGCTTAAGTATGACTTGGAAGTCATTTTGTAATAGAAAGATGAATCGTGGTACTGAAGTTTTCTGGGGTAATTCCTGAAGAAGAGTCAAGTTTGTTGTCAAAAAGAGGAATAGAGTTCGTAATTGAATTAGCACCCGGAACAGAGGCAGTCTCTAAGACTCCATACTGGATGGCGTTGTTAGGGTTGAAAGAAGCGAAAGTGAAAGTGCAGCTACATGAATTGTTGGAAAGGGGATTCATACGCCCTAATGCGCCACCTTAGGGAGCACCAATCCTGCTCGTGAAGAAAGAATATGGTTCGTTGCACCTATGCATCGACTATCAATAACTCGATCAGATAACGATCAAGAGCAAGTATCCATTGCCGAAGGTCGATGACTTGTTCAATCAGCTTCCAGGAGTATTGAGATTCTCTAAGATTGACTTGAGGATAGGGTGTCATCAGTTGGGGATTGGAAATGAGGTTATACCGAAGTCAGTGTTTCGCACTCAATACGGCCATTATGAGTTTATTATAATGCCGTTTGGCTTGAAGGATGCTCTAACTGCTTTCGTGGATTTGATGAACCGTGTGTTTAGGGAGTACTTAGATCAGTTTGTAATTGTGTTCATTGACGACATTCTAGTATACTTGAGGAGTATTGAGGATCATGAAAGGCACTTAAGAATAGTGCTTCGGACTTTGGGGAAATCATGAGCTGTACACCAAGTTCAGCAAGTGCAAGTTTTGGTTAACTCGTGTGACGTTCCTAGGTTACGTCATCTCCGGAGAAGGAATCTCAGTGGACCCAACCAAGATAGGGACAATGATCAACTAGCTAAGATCGACTACAGTGACAGAGATCAAAAGTAGCAGAGTATTACAGACATTTTGTAGAAGGATTTCAGTGTTAGCATCGCCGTTGACGAGACTTATGAAGAAGGAAGAAAAGTTGTGTGGTCAGATAAGTGCGAGAGTAGTTCCCAAGAGCTTAAGCAAAAGCTAACTATTGCACCTGTGTTTACTATCCCATATGATCTAGTAGGATTCGAGATCTACAGTGATGCGTTGTTTAAAGGATTGGGTTGAGTGGTGATGCAGCATGGCAGGGCTGTTGCATACACATCCCGTTAGTTGAGACCTCATGAGCTGAATTACCCGATGCATGACTTAGAGTTCGCAACTTTAATCTTCGCACTGAATTTGGAGATGTTAGTTGTGTGGAGAAAGATTATGGATCTTCACTGATCAGCATAGCCTTCAGTTTTCATTCTCTCAGAAAGAATTGAATATGAGACGGCGTTGCTAGTTGGAACTTTGGAAATACTAGAGTTGTGATCAGTAGCGCAAATGGTACTCAAGGAATGGGTTTTAATTAAGAAGGCACAAAACTCGGGTTTTAAAATTGAGGTAGGCCACCTTTAGACTCTTATGGCCATCCTCAGAATTAAGCTGGATGTGCAAATCAGAATCAGAACGCTTCAGTGGTCAGATTCAGAGATTCAGAAAGTCGTGCAAGCAAATACAGAAAAGAGAGAAGCCTCACTTCCAGATTTTTATAACGGAACTCTAAAGTTCCGAGAGCGATGGTGTGTACCTGACAATGTAGCATCGAAAAGAGAGATCTTGCCAAAAGTTCATCGTAATAGTTACAGCATTTATCCTAGTAGTACCAAGATGTATCTGAATTGGCATCGACACTGCTAATGGTATAGTATGAAGGCGGACATTGCCAAGCATGTCGCCAAGTGTTGGATGTGTCGACGAGTCAAAACCCAAAGACTATGAACTGGGAGGATGTTTATAACCTTTCGAGATTCCCGAGTGGAAATTGGAGCATATCGCGATGGATTTCGTGACTGGGTTGCCAAAGAGTCAAAAAGGAAATGATTCGATTTGGAAAGTAGTCGATAGACTGGCAATGTCGACTCACTTCATTGCAGTACGAAAGAACCTTGATTTGGACAAGCACGTTGAGTTGTACGTGTGTCAAAGAGTTCGTCTATTTGGAGTGTCGATGATGATTTCTTCAAACCGAGACCGAAATTCATGGCTATCTTTTGGAAGAGTTGCAAAGTGTTTTGGGAATGAAACTACAGTATAGTACGATTATCATCTTCGGACGGATGACTAGTTTTAAAGGACGATTCGAGATCTTTCGGGACAAAGTTGAGAACATGTGGGTTGGTTTTCAAAGGAAGTGGAAAGGAACAACTCCTTCTCGTTGAGTTCACTTACAGCGATAGTTGCCAACAGAGTTTTCAGATGGTTCCCAGTTTTAATAGAACAGTCAGATGGTTCTTTCGAAGCAGAGCAGAGTTGAGTATACAGAACTTCAGTTGGTCGTGGTGAGACCAGAGAATAGAAAATCACAGGTCCAAAGTTGGTTCAGAATTCAGTGATTCAATTGCAGTTATCAGAGACAGACTTGAGGCCACTCAGAATCGCCAGCTTAGCTTCGCAAATTAGTATCGCGAGACCTTTGGAATTTCAAGTAGGGGAAATATATTTTTCCTTAAATGTCGCCTATGGTAGGGACATCGTATTTTGTTAATGAATGGAAGATGAAAGAGAGTTTAAATCGGGATCCATCGAAATTTGGGTTCAAATGGGGATTTTGACTTTAAATGGATAAAGAAAGCAATTCGAGACACTGTTGGTACCTTTAACCGAGTGGTACCTAGGAATGAATAAAGGGGTTTGAAGTCGGGAGTTTGGATCCTCGATGCGGCAGTTAGCCGCTTAGTGGAAAAAGGGAAAAATAAAAGATAAAAGAGAACCAAATTTTTGCAGCTTTTATTTTCGCAAAGGTGGACAAGTGTTCAGCATTTTGAATCCGTAATGGTTTGGACAAGTTTGGAAGTGATCTGGCAATACCGCAGTACAAAAAAAAAGTGCAACCGGGGAAAGAGAAGATTCGATGAGACGACAAGTACCCCACCTTTGTATTTAAGAATTGGTAAATGTTTAAATTTCGAGGATGAAATTTTTATAAGAGGGGAAGAGTTGTGACATCCCGAATTTCCAATTCTATTTTCAATAAATTGAAATGGGCATTTCATCTCGCACGCATATAGTTCTTTTCCCTGAACTGATCACTCATGGGATAACTAGTCTATTGGGTGAAGCCATTAAGAAATTCTAATGCATCGGACTAGAGAATTTGACCAGGTAACGACCTTTCGACCAAGTTAATCTGCAAGGGTCATTATGGCACGCTTAAAAATCGATTAGAAGCCTGGAGATAGGTCGGCTCGACGGAGGCATGTGATCGAGTGTGGGTGATTCCACCGATCACACTATTCTTGTTGATCGGCACTCAACCGACTTTTCGTCGATTGGGTCCCCCCCGCGTGTCCATATTTGAAACCTTGAGATTTCCACGACAACCGAGGGTCGCCAATGTGTCAAAGATGTACATTGTGGCTTGAGATTGATCAACCACAGGTCGAATGCATAAAAATTTCTAAAAGCTACCCGGTGGGTCAAGACGCGCTAATATCGTGCTAGAGTGAAATTAACCATGAAATTGAGATCGAATTCAGAAATTAGAAGTCATGGTGTGTCACAAATCATTTTAGAAGCATCGACTCATCTTCGAAGGATTTTTCATGTAAACCGAGTTTTTCGGCAAAATAATCAAAGTATGGTTAATTTGGCTCAAGAAATTAGTAGGCCGCTTTTGGTTATACTTTTGGGATCTAAGTTGGTTCGATGGTCAAGCGATTATGTGAATTGAAGTGTGGTAACATTGGATTAATTTTACGGGTTTCAATTTGGCTCAATTGGAAGTGGATTGAATGGAATTAAAGAATGTGTTGCACAAAGTTTAAAAATTGGTATGCCACGGCGTAAATTAAAATTTGGACCTATTAGGAAGGTTGTGGTGGAAGATTTGGGTGAGTGGGAAGTGATGTCATGAGGTCAGGTGCTATTTTTATTGGATTAAAGAAAAAGAAAAGAAAAAGGAAATGGTCCCCCTCTCTCTCTTTCTTCCTCTCTCTTCTTCCTCTCTCCCTTCCGTGGGTTTCTCCTCCATCTTTGCTGTGCGAAAACCAGAAAAAAATGAAGAAGGAACCAGCAGCCCCGACGCCGCCGCACGCCCGCCCGGTCGCCGCCGCTCGCACGCCGCCGTTGCCGCGGCACGCCTACCCCGCGCCGCCCGTGCGACGCTTGTCGGCCGGCTCGGGCGCAGCCCGCGCGCAGCTGCGTTCCAGTAGCTCGTCCCGAGTTGCCAGCCCCCACCGGAGCTCCCTCCGCCGCCGTGAGCCACCACCGGTCGCCGCCTGAGCTACCGCCGCCTCTCTCCGCCGATTTCCGACCCAAACCAGCCACCATTTCCCCTCCATCGGCACCAAGACAGCAGCTGCAAAAATGGGTATGGCAGCTCGGTCTTGGCCTGTTTTGGCCGGCTTCCCGAGCCCGGATGCTCGGCCCGCTTTGAGGAAAGTTGATCCTCGCGTCGGCCCCGTCGTTTTGATGTGCTCGGCTCGCTAATCAGGTGAGTTTAGCTCACTAAATCTTGATTAGACGGTTAATGATGCCCTAAGTGTGCTTAGTCTAAGTTAAGTGAGTTTATGTGGGTTGATTAATTTATTTGATTGAAGATTAGATTAGGGTGTTTAATTAAGTTAAATTGTGTTTAGTTTAAAGTTAAGTAGGTTTATTTTTAATATAAGCCTTGATGTGACATAATGGGTTTTATTTTTGATTTATTTAATTGTTTCGAAATTTCTGAATTAAATAATATATTATATTCCGAAAATCATTAAAATATTATTTATTAAAAAAACTCGAAAAATTATTTTTGACCCCAATTTTCTTAGAATTTTGTGCTGATCGTCGCTATCTTTCTTAGAATTTGAATTTGATGAATGGTTGTGAAATTGAACGCCGATTATTATTATTATTTATATATATAAAAAAAAAAAAAAACTCGAAAAATTAGTTTTTGACCTCAATTGCTTAAAATTTTGTGCTGATCGTTCTGTGTAGTTAGAATTTGAATTTGATGAATGGATGTGGCAAAGTTGATTGTGATAAATAGGGTTTTTGGCAATAAAAACCCAAGTGTTGAATTTTGATGCGAAATTTAATTGTTAAGGGTTACTATTGAAATTGGAGTATGTGAATGAAATGCGGAATGTCCGGAAGTCAATAATGATTTGTCGTGTCTTTGGTTGATAGACTCGGTCGCATGAGTGGCTAAGCCGACCGGACTTGTATTCTTTGTGGATTGCCGTCAATGTGTGACGTGGCTCGGGTCGCAATAGTGGCTAGGCCGACTGGACCTGTATTCTTTGTGGATTGCCGTCAGTGTAGTGACGTGGCTCGGATCGCAGTAGAGGCTAGACCAACTGGATCTATGCTCCTTCGGGAATGCCGTCGACGTAGTGATGAAGCCACGCTCCATGGGGAGGCGTGCGACATGAGTGTGAGAAGATAGTTGAATTGCGAGTAGGCTATGCCCTTGTGTGGCAGTGAATAATAATTGGAATGCGTGTTGAGTGCATTTATAATTTCTATGAAAGTGTTGGCGTTCCAATTGTTTGAATTCTTAGTACTACCTGAGTTTGTGTGATATAAATTGTACTAACCTGCAGGAAGGAATTAAGACGAGGTAAGTCTTCGTGTGATGTGGCTAGCCACCCTGGCGTATTTTCTTTCTAATAGGGGTTTAGGGGTTGAACTTCTTTGAGACGACGATGTTCACCCCGTTGTGGGCCAACATTTTCGGTCCCTTGTGGACGGAGTGACCAGATCTTTTTGGTTGGCCTTGAGGGAGGAGTTGCGAGGGTGAAGTCTGGAGCCTTGGAGAACGTGTCCAACTTGTAGGTCATAGGACAGTTCCTTTTTAAGAGTCGGTCTTTTGTAGACTTTTGACTGTAGGCCTTCGTTTGTAATTCCGTTGATTTATGAAAGTGTATTGTTGTGAAATTGCTTCCTGCTTTTCTATCCCATACTTTATTGTCAGGGGTTTTATAATATGCTTCCGCGTGTGCATTAAAGAACTGATTGGGTCGGCGACTTAACCTAGGAACGTCGCTTTTTGAATGACCATGGTGGGATGTTGGCGCGCTCGGGGTTTGGGGCGTGACACTATAAGTTAATGATCCAATAAAATGTTATTTCAATGGCAATTTGCAATGGCCGCAACTAAAAGGACTCGCCGAAGGATAAGAAATGAAACGGAACATCAATTACTCTTTCATTCCACGGTTTTCTCAAGTATACCCAGAAATGAATACCGTTCTAAGTTAGGAATAAGACTGAATTCGTGATACTAGTTTTCTCAAGGTATACCCAATATCTTGGGGTATACCTAATATCTTGGGCTGCTGAAAAAGGAAAATTTATGTCAGATCTCAACAAAATGCCAGAAGACTCCAAGTAAAAGAAAAGAGGAAATTATACTTCTAGACATGCACCAATTACAAACAAACCCAATCACAAAAATTGGAGAGAAAAAGTTGCATCTCGGCATTTCAACTTGAGATGGTAAGGTCGCAAACCTAAGGAGGGTGGATGATAGGAGATGGAACCATCATTCATTTGCCTTCTTTACAAGATGTTGATTTCTTTCTCGTTATCAGCAAAATTCATCTTATCAGCATTTCGAATTTACTGGAACAACTAGACCCCATGTTAAAGAAAATGAATTAACTTAAACCACAATCTCATTAGAGACTATGTACATGATCATCAAAAGACAAATCCCTATACCTGCCTCGCTTAGAGAGAAAAACCATGGCAAGGATCGGAAATTTCTGTAGCTATTAAGTTATTTTCTAGAGATGAAGGGCGGAAATAGCGCAATCGTGCCCGTCGATCGTCAAATATCTCGACCAGTAGTGTTTTAGGGGGGAAAAGGGCTGTTGATGCTAGAAAATTTTGACATTAGCTCATCACTTCTCACATTTAATGTCCTTGGAATGATGGTGACATCCAGAATCAAAGAATGAGAATTGTCGCTCTAAATTCTTGGTCTCCATCCTAGTGATTTTCTACAGCTTGGGAAAAACCCCGGCAGAAATCATAATGTGTTTAAGAAACATTGATTAGAGTGTGTAGGACAGGTTTGAACCAGCAGCTTGTGCTCCATATTAGTCGGTGCTAAGCAAATGAAAGGAAACCTCTTCCGTCATGGTGAGAGCAACGGTGAATCACTACTTATGAAAGCATGAAGATCTACGTTCTTTAGCCCATGTAGAGAAGAAAGAATAAATAAAAGGGAAAATCCACAAAAACCCCAAACTTCACCCGTGTGATGCATGCCAAACTCTTTTTTTTGTGACTCTAAAAATGTTAAATTTATATTTATGTGATATATTTACCCCAAACTTTTTTTGTGATACCAAAATCCCCAAACTTTTTTCCGTGACACCAAATTATAAGGGTGATGTGTCATACGTATACAAATTTAGGATTTTTTATATCATAAGAAGAAATTTGGGATAAATTTGTCCCACTGTATAAATTTGGGGTAAATATGTCACATATATACAAATTTGGAATTCTTAATGTCAAAAAAAAGTTTGGAGTAAATGTATCATAGTGAACATAATTTAGGATTTTTGGTGATTTTTTTCAACATATGCAATGTGATTGCAAGCATGGGATAGAGACTCGATGTTGGATGCTTTTTGGTCATAAGGATCAACCGTCCAAAATTGACTTATTATAAAGGGTTTTCCTTTCAATCTTGGATGTCACATAGGAATTTTTACACTAGGAAGAAGCTAAGATGGTCTCAAGGTTTAACTCAGCCACTGAGGTTGAATTAAAATGTCCTTTGAAGATATGATACTGGAAAAAGAAACCGCATATTATAAAATGAAAAGTAAAATCCAATTTGTATAGGAAGTAGTGATATTCAAATTTATTTTTTAAATTTTTATCATGCCTTTGTTAAAAGTTAAATTGGACTTTAAACTTTCGGGTCGTATTTTCCATGTTTGATTTGACAAATGGTTTTACTTGGTAATTTTATACCTAATGGATAACAAACGGAGTGTTATAAACAATCCCAAATTAATGAAATTAATAAAAATAAAAATGAAAACAAACATAATTAAAGTACATTTATCAATATATGTCCACGTAAAGCTTGGGCAAAGTACCTAGTTTTAGTTTGAGTGCGGCTTAGCTGACCTTTACTCCATCTTTGATAGAGTGATTTAGAAAACATAAAAATCAGAAAAAGAAGAAATTGGGTAAAAGATGGAAACCTGTCAAAAAAGTCAACCGGTTTCCATCTTAGATGTGCGGTCCTTAGCTAACCGTCACTCCGTCATTGACAGAGTGACCGTCAGCCAAGCTTTTCCCTTTTAGTTTGAATCCTTTCTTATCGCAAAGCACTTCAAACGCGCGACTCCGGCAGTCTCTTTTCCCGCGTGGTGCGGTTACCCCTCCTAAATGACCAAACTGCCCTCACTTCTTGACGAATTTCTATAAAAAAAAATACGCGGACTCTGAAAAATCCAGTACTCTTCCCTCAGTCTCTCGCCTCCACCAATCGGTCACCATAAGCCTCCGCCACCTCGCCGCTGCGTTGCCGTCGACGTCGTATCCCCTTCCCGTGCCATCACCCCTCGTCATCGAGACCCCCGGCCATGGCCTGCACCAATCGTTTCGCGTCCCGTCTCGGCCAAGCCACCATCTCTGTCCCTGACTCTCTCTCGTCGAGGCAGCCTCTGCGACAGCCTGAATTTTCAGATTTCGTTTTCGATTAAATAAATCGGGCTTTTCGTCGACGCGCCGATAGTGCTATTCTCTGAGCCGATCACTCACGAGATAACTAGACTATCTGGGGAAGTAATTAAGGAATCTAAATGCAATGGACTTGAGAATTCGACCAGGAATCGACTACTCGTGTCAATCTGCAAGGGCCATTACAGCATTGTCAAAATCGATCAAAGATCAGAGATAGGTCGACTCGACTGAGATATGTGATCA
Source organism: Eucalyptus marginata (assembly GCA_014182565.1). Classification (NCBI taxonomy): domain Eukaryota; kingdom Viridiplantae; phylum Streptophyta; class Magnoliopsida; order Myrtales; family Myrtaceae; genus Eucalyptus; species Eucalyptus marginata. Next base: position 24,255,227 of record CM024589.1, read on the forward strand.
AAGTGTGGGTGATTCCACTTGATTGCAAAATTCTCATCGATTGGCATTAAATTGATTTTCTATTGTTTTTGGTACCCTATATTTGTAATTGAAACCTTGAAATTTTCACAACAACCAAGAGTCATCAATGTGTCGAAGATGCACTATGTGACTCGAGATAAATCGATCACGGGTCAATTGCACCAAAAATTCCTAAAAGTTTCCCGGTAGACTAGATCACGTTAAAAGCGCGCCAGATTGAAATTAACCGTGAATTTGAACCCGATTTCAGAAATTGAAAGTTCCGACATGTCACAATCTATTTTGGGACCATGGACTCATCCTTCGAAAATCTTTCGGAGATTTCGAGATTTTTACGGAAAACCTTTTCTGACGTTTGCGGAAAATTAACGGAAATTCAGATGGGCTAAGTCGATGGAAATTGAGACTTCTAAATCGAGCCTTTGAGTGTCAAGGACTTATAGAAAATTGTTCGGGATTTTCTTCAGCAAAATCAGACCTCGATTTGGATAATCAAAGAAGAAATTGAAGCCAATTAGTGAAATTTCGAATCTTGGAGGGAATTATAATTTTGGCTTCAATTTAGATTTAATTGGGGCGTTATCTTATAAGAAAGTATTAGGGGAGACATTTAGTTAATGCAAGGAATATTCATGAAGACTTTAGAGATCAATTGATGATTAATTTGAGATATTTTTGGCTTGACTTTTTGTTCCTCTCTTCTTTGATCCTTCCTCCGCACGCCTCACCCATTCCCTCATCTTCTTCGGCTCTCTCTCTATTGCATTCGACTGCCCTCCCCCTCTCAACCGAACATCTCTCTCTCTTCTTTGCTTCTGATCTTGTTTCCTTTTATTTCCTCTTTTTAATTGTTCTTTGTTGAAGCCGCCCATCCCCCACCATCTCTGGTTTTCTTCGGTTAATCTTCAGCATAATTTCCTAAGAGAAGCCCAAGTGAGTCATCCTTCATCAATTTCTCTCCAGCAAATTTTCTCGCCTTGAAGACCCAACCGAAGAACCCCAATCGGCAGCTGCAACTCCACCGAAGCTCCGCTAGCCTGCTCTCTCTCTTTTGCTCGTGTCTTCTTCGGTCAGTCTTCAGCAAGCGAAGCCAAGTGGTTGACCGAAGCTGCTTTCCCCATCTCGTGCGCCAGCTGCCCGAAGACTCCAACAACGTTGCCAACGTTGGTCTTCAATTCTCGAGGCCCAACAGCAGCCCTTGCTATTTGTTTTTCGGCCCTTTAGCCCAGCTGCAAGCCCATCTTCATTTCAGCTCCAATCCGACCTATCTTCAGCCTAGCAGCTTCACTGAGCCCACGCCATTTGAAGCCCAAACGAAGTCAGGCCCACAAGAAATCAGCCCAACAGTTTCTTTAAAGCAAGATCAGCCCAGTAATTTGAGGCCCAATTCAGCAGCCCAAGCCCGCGAGGTCAGCCTGCTTCAACCCTAGCCTGTTTCAAAAACAAATCTCAGATTGGGCTGAGATTTGTTGGGCCCAGTTTAGGCCCGGTCCAAGTGTTCGCCGACGCCGCCGAAAATTCGGATTTCGGCCGCCGTCGCGGTGAACCGGTTTTCGCGATACACCGGTGAGTTTATACTCTAAACTCTTCTTAGTAGGTTAATAATGCTAAGGGGTGTTTAGATTTATTTAATTAGAAATTAGGTGGTTAGTTAGATTAAATTAGTGATTTAATTATTTAATTGAGCATGTTAGGTGGTTAGCATGGTTTAGCTAAGACCTAATTAAATTGTATTATTTATCTAGAAGGGTTCGGGAATTTTCCGGGTCCATATTGGTATTTAATTTAATAATTCTAGCCTAGGTTAGTATTTTTAGAAATTAAATTGAATTAATTAATTAAATTTCGAAATTAATTATTTTTCCGGAAATTAGGCCAGGATAGTCGGTGACGGAGTTTCGTGCTGATTGCAATGGTGTGGTTAGTTTTTGCAATTGAGTGTTAAATTATGCAAATTGAGTGATGATTGGATTTTTGGTATTTAAATTCCAAAACTGTGAATTTCCAATATTTATTTAGAAAATCCTGGGTGTTGGATTTTAACACCGAAAATTGTTTTATATACTATATAAAATAGTGGGATTTTAAAAAGGAAGAATGTCAATTTTTCTGGGTTGAGTTGACCGTGTACCCACACACGACTATTTTCATGCGTATTTCTAATACGAAGAAAAAGGCCAGGTTCACCATTTTAATTGAAGCATTTGAGTGCAATGCACGGTTCCTTAGGTTATATTTGAGTGATCGTGTGATGATTAAGAGAAATCGTCCCGGGCTGTTGAGCTGGACGTTACCCCTATATGGGATACCCCTAGACAAAGGGAAGCCGATCGCAGTAAATTCTAGACCCTATGCTTCTTCGAGAAAGCCGTCGACGTAGTGACGTGCCGTGCTCAATGGGGTGAGACGATGCCTAGCAATGCCAGAAGACTGCCGAACAGAGAATATGCCGTGCTATATGCTAAGATCAAAACTAGGAACGCATGTTGAATTGAGTATTGTGTTCCAATTAATTGAGCTTGAGTGATGCTCTGAATTGTGATATGAACTGTACTGACTTGTAGGGTGGAACTGAGACGAGGTAAGTCTCCTTGATTGTGTGATTGCGTGCTTAGGACGCTTCTTAGCGTCTTTCCCTCCTAGTCGAAGTTTAGAGCATAGACTTGCTGAGACATTGTCTCACTGGTTATTGTATAACCACTTTCAGGGTCATTGAGTGGAGGACCTGGAGCAGAGAGGAGGTGATCTGAAGTATGGGTCGGATAGGACCACTTCTTTTTGGAGAATAGTCCTTTGTAGTCTTTTGACCATAGACTCTTGTACATGACTTAGCATATGTTTATAAAGGCATATTTGTTTGTGAAATTGTTGTCCTACTTTTCTATCCCGTGATAGTTACTGTCAAGGGATTTATAATCCGCTTCCGCATGTGCGATAAAAAGAAAGGGTCGGCGACTCGTCCTGGGAAGTCGCAAAATATTATCGACTAGAGAGGGATGGGCACGTGCTTGGGGTCCGGGTCGTGACAGCCTCGCTCCGTCTATCCGTGACTGTGGGCAACACCAGATCTGAGGTCGCCCGAAGCCGACGAGGCCAAATCTAGGCTTGGCGAGATTGGAAGCGATGGTCCTCCACTCCCCACTCATTGCTTGAAGGTGAAAACTGATACACAGCTCTCTCTCTCTCTCTCTCTCTCTCTCCGTGTTTCCTCTTCGAAGCAATTATTTTGTCGATCTGAATGGTTTTTTCACTTGCGAAGGAAGGCCACAGGTAACTTCCAGGCGAACGCAGCGAAAGTGAGAGACCTCTCTCCGTTGCGTCATCAAGTTGTTACAAGGATCAAACTCAAGACTTCCCAAGTCATTGGGCAGAAGGGACGGCGACGGCAGCCGGGACAGGCAGTAGCCGTGATGGCGAATCGGGGAGGGGTTACGAGGTGTTCCTAAGTTTCAGAGGGCCTGACACCTGGCTAACCATTGCTGATTGTCTCTACAATGACCTAATCCGTGCGGGGATCCGCGCTTTCAAAGACAACAAAGAGCTCCGATTTGGCGAAGAGATCGAAGGTGGCCTCTTGCAAGCAATCAATGACTCCAGAATTTACATCCCAATTTTCTCCAAAGACTACGCTTCGAGTAAGTGTGCCTTCGTGAACTAGCACTCATAGTTGAGCTATCGAGAGATAACGATGAGAAAGTGATCCTCCCTATCTTCTATGACGTGCATGCGGATGATGTCAAGCTTAAGACTGATGAAAGCCCTCCAAAAGCATTAGAGCGACTCCAGGAAGGATTTAGCAAAGCAGGGGGAGGAGGCTTTAAGAGAGGTTGCCAGAATTAGAGGAAGGAATCTAAAAGATCACGGGTATTCTTTGCTTCTCCATTGACTTTATTTTCTTTGTTGAGATTTTCGGTTTCTCGTTCCTTTAAAGAATAATTATTCGGTTTGCTGCTGTCCAACCTTATGTAATGTATGGTTGGATTTGACGCTATGAGGAGCTAGAAATATTGCTCAGAGGGCGAGGTTTCTTGCACAAATTGACTTCACTTTTAATATCAAGTTTTTTATAACAATTAAAGTTAAGGTATAGCAACTTAATTAATTAATCTATAATGCCAAAAAACCAAGATATCCATGAAGATCTAAAATGTGACAAAAAAAAAGTAAGACCATATATTTGTGAAAAATAAAAAATTTAAATTTCTTAACTTCAATTGCATTTCGTACATGAAATTAAGGACTTTTGGTGTAATTTTTCCCGACCCTATGCCTATAATGTTTTCCTGAAAAATTAGATTGAGCTTGATGTTAAATCTTTCTTCTTTTTGTTATACTAATGAAAGCTGAGGAAGAATTGGCCCAAAATAAGAGAGCTCAGCAAGGAGCTTCTCTATGTGTTCCGAGCTATTAATGATTATAGTTAGTTCATACTTGTTAGTGTTTGATGTACTTTAGGGAGACAAAAAAATGTGCGGGAGACATAGAGAAATTATAGCAGACTTAGTCCATGCGATATCCAAAAACTTACGGCCAAGAGGAAGAAATCGATCCTTTTGGTTTTGGTTTCGGCCTTAGGGAATTCATATGCTTTGCTACTGTTTTCCTTGAAATAACTGGCTAATTATGGCGGCACCATCGAGTTACACAAAAATAACGGAGCTTATTTATGATGATAGTTTTATAACCCCATAAGAGGAAGCTATTGGTCATGGTTTTTCTAGTTGGTCTGAATATACAAGATCGAATGCTACAAAGATCTTTGTATGCCAACATCCAAAGGAACAAAAAAAGAAAAAAGAAGAAAAAAACGAAGAAAAAGAAGATCAGGAATGAAAAAAAAGAAGATCTCTGTATGTGTTAGAGGTTCAATCTTCCAGTATATTTCTAATTACAGCAATTCTTGGTTAGTTTGCGAAGGACTGACTTAGGTTTAGGTGTATTATCAATCTTGGGCTTTTACTTTCATCGTGGTGGGGTAGGGGTCATAACTGAATATTCTACAGTTGACTTATAGTAGAATGTTAAAAAAAAAAAAAAAAATTGGTTCTTGCTCTCACTTTAAACATGGACCTATTATCCTCTGATCTTGATTAACCAAAAATTCACCTAAGAGACTTCTAATTAGTTGTGGTTAGGGTTGGAGAAATCTAGAAACCTCTAGAAAATGGATAAGTAATTTAACAATTCTAAATTACCTTGAGATTTGTAGCAACTCTCTATCCTAGTTTGTGGTAGGTTTTCTGTAAACCCTAGCCGTTACTCTCTGCTTACTTACATCCTTCTTCATTTAACCTTACTGTTTCTATCCTTTATTAAACGCATTAATAGTTTCAATCCTCGAGAATGGGAAGGATGAGCCTATTACCATGCCGAACCTATGCTGTGCAAAATTCCCCGTGAGGCAATTTTTTTTGAGAAAAAAATTTACCTCATTTAAGGCATGCCACTGCGGGATGCGGATTTCAGAATGGGTAACGAAATCTATTGTTAAATTACCAACCACAAGTTGAGTTACCTAGCAATTTATTCTGATTAAAGTACCAACTAATTTGCCGTTACCAATATCCAATAACAAATGTGCAACCTAAAATTATTTGACTTATTTTGAGAAATGTGTTTTGGTAACTCAAATTAAGGTTGATATATATTCTAGAAAGTGTTCCTCACTTTGGGCTGGTATTCTACTCGACGGGTACGTTAAGAAAAATGCTTTTGATCTAGTATTCTTGTTTGCGAAGTGAGATTTTTTCTTTTTCGTTAACCTTCAAACTCCTCCCTATTGCTTGAAGAGATCATTGATACCAGGTTTACCATGGACTTACTATTTGGCCATACTTCTAGAGTTCTAAATTTATTGTGCATGACATTGGAGTACTAGACACTTTAATTTGTCAATGTAGTCGTAAGTATTTGCGTGAAATTCTAAAGTAATCTTTCCGCCTTATTGCCATGAGAAATTACTAACATGGCGTCCATTCATCCCCACTGTCCTACGTGGCAAGTTGATGTTGACAATTTTACCTGCATAGATTGCCACTTCAGCAATTTTTGGTGGATATTGATTGGAAGGATTATATTGAAATTTATTATAAAGGTTTAGGACAACATTATTGAAAGTGAAAAGTTTAGGACTAAATTGACATTCATACAACAAATTTATAGCTGATTTTGTAATTTTCCCATTAAATGGAACAAAGGCCCACAAGCTATTCAAACATAATGGCCCACAACACTAGTTAGTCACAATTTGCTGGAGTGACTTCTAGTCAAAGCCCAAGTAGACCCTTTGTCACGAAATAACCTTTCCCCAACATTGACTAGACCAAAGAACCTTGATGCAATAGCTTTCAACCGTGAATAAGGTCCCTCCACCTCTTCCTCATCCTCCTCCTCTTGTTAATTTTTTTTTTTTTTCAAATGGCTCACAACTAGAAAGATCACTTTTTTGTGTTAGTTTGTTTTAAACCATATATATGGTTTATCAATCCATAATCGCATGTTATGCTTGTGGTAGCCTAGATGAACTCAAGAATCTCACCGTCAAAGAGGTTTCTAGTTTGTTATGGACAAGGACATATATGCCTCATGATTTGGTGGGAATTAAGGATCGAATAGATGAGATCATGAAGCTATTAGATCTAGAAGCTTTTGATGTACGGTTCATTGTGATTCATGGTATGGGTGGCATTGGAAAGACAACATTGGCTGAGACTATCTTTAGATAAATCTCCTCTCAATTTCAGGGTAATTGTTCCTTTCTTAAAGATGTATGAATTCATGATATAATAGACTTATAAAAGAAATTGTTGTTCGACATTCTCAATTTGAGTTGCATGAACCTCTCCTTCATTGATGAAGGGTTTGACATGATCAAGACGATATTTTGTGACAAGAAAGTTCTCATTATTCTTGATGACATTGATAAACAAGACCAAATCATGAGACTTGCAAGCGAGCCCAACTGGTTTGGTGGGGGTAGTAGAATCATCATAACAACAAGGAATATTGAATTCCTAGTAAAGGAAGGTGAGGATGACAATGTCCCAGCCTCTAATGGCAGACAATTTTCATTTTACGATATGCCGGAGATGAATTCACATGATGCTCTTCAACTTTTCTGTGAGTGTGCCTTGGGATGTGCCGAGCCTCCAATTGATTACATGGATATTGCAAATAAGCTAATCAAGGCACTTGGAGGACTTCCATTGGCTCTCAATGTCGTAGGTTCCGCACTTCGTGGAAAATGCCAAGATACATGGGAAAACGTCCTATATAAGTTAAATAAGGTGATGAATGAGGATGTCAAGAAGAAGTTGATAATAAGCTACGAAGCATTGGAACCTAAACAACAACAAATTTATCTTGATATCGCATGTTTCTTCATTAACAAAATGAAAACAATTGCAATTAAATATTGGGATGCAGTCTTTGGGTATCCCATTGAAATCGAAGTCAAGATCCTCACACGTATGTCTCTTATAAAGATCATGGACGACGATGATTTATGGATGCACGATCAGCTTAGAGACCTCGGAAGGGATATCGTCCACTTGCAAAGCTACAACATACATCAAAGGGGTAGCAGATTGTGGTCACCCAAGGATGCCTTCCATATAGAGAAAAAAGGTAATTTTTACCTCTAAATGTTTTCCTGTCCATCCATTAGTGTCATAAGCCAAATTGACACGTACTCATTGGTTACTACTTTAATCTTACAGGGAACAAAGAACATAGTAGGGCTTAATCTTGGCACACCCGTACCTGATGCAACGTTTAAACGTAAGGAATTTGCGAGGTTGGTCAACCTTAGGTTCCTTCAATTGGACCATGGAAACTTCAAAGGAGACTTTAAAGATCTTTTCTCAGAGTTAAGATGGCTCTCTTGGAGCAATTGCCCTTCAGAATTCCAAGCTACTAACTTTGGGTTGAAGAACCTAACGGTTGTCATGCTTTCTGGGAATAACATTACTAAAGATTGGGAAGGATGGCGTCAAATCATGGTATGATCTCATGATATACTTTTGCATTACATTTACTCTTCCTCTTTTATGAGATTCAACTCAATTGCTTTATAGGTGGCAAAACAGTTGAAAGTCCTGCAACTCGAGGATTGTCCATCCCTTAGAAAGACGCCCAAGTTCTACACCATCTCGCAACTGGAGAGATTGATTCTTAGATGCTCTCAACTAAGAAAGATTGACAAGTCCATTGGCAATTTGCAACATCTTGATTACCTAGAAATAATGTGTGAAGCTATTAAGTCACTACCAGAGTCCATCAGCGATCTAAAATCTTTGACACAGCTAAGAATAGTGTCTCATAGAATCTCAATATTGCCTCACTCAATTGGTAATTTAGAGAATCTAAAGCATCTAATCTTGGAATGCTATGCACTTCAAAAGCTTCCTGACTCTATTGGAAAATTGGAGTCACTACTTGAGTTATATGTCTTTGGGTCAAAGATCAGTGAATTATCTCATTCTATTGGAAATTTAAAAGGGTTGAAAGTTTTACGTGTCTCAGATTGAGGTCTAGAAAAGCTACTAGACTCGATTGGGAGGCTCCAGTCATTGGTCAAGTTGGATTTGAGCTCATCACGTATTAGGATGTTACCTGAATGTATTGTAAATTTAAAAAAGTTGAAGGTACTAGACCTAGGATGTAGCCGCATAAGTGAATTTCCGAAAACCATAGGAATGTTGGAAAATCTAGGAGAGTTACATGCCCGATATGGAGATCTGAAAAGGGAAATTCCAAGTGAAATTGAGGCACTATCCTCATTGAAAATTCTAGACTTAAAAGGTGGCTGCTTTAGTGGATTACCGACAACCATCAATCGACTTACAAATCTCCAAACACTTGAGTTAGGGATGTGTCATTCAATTCAACAGTTGTCGGAGCTTCCCAAGAGTCTAACGTTTTTAGCCTTTTCACCAGTTTCACTGACCGTGATCCTCGACTGCTCAAACCTAACCAATTTAGTTGACCTCAAGATAGTCGGAGAATCAATGCAAAAACCTAACACAGGGGGGATTTTGAGATTACCTGCTTTGAGGAAAATGACCCTGTTAGTTGGAAAAATGGCCTTGCCTCCAACCGATTTCAGTTCCCTCTCTCAGCTACAACATCTCAAGATAAGTTGTGTTGAGCCCCAATCTCTTATTGGGCTCCCATCCAGCCTTCGAGAGTTGGAGTTGAGTGATGTCCAATCACCGATAAATTGGTCAGTCTTTTCCAACTTGGAGAATTTGTTGAAGCTACATATTGATGGATATTCGTCGGGAGAGATTCGATTTGAGGTGCTTGGAGAGCTACGGAAATTCAATGAATTGCAGATGATCGACTGTCCATTGCTCAAGACGCTACACCTTCTACCTGGTCTGAAGGAGATTCGGCATTTGTTCCTGCAGAGATTGCCTCAGCTAACTGAGATTCAGGGTTTGGGAGAATTGAAATCATTGCGGAAATTGTTTATCGATAAGTGCAATTCCATCAAAAGCTTAAACAATGATTTGTCTAATCTACAGAATCTAAAAAGTTTGTGGTTATGTTGGTGCGAATCACTAGAGAGCGTGTTAGGTGTGCCAAAATCTTGTGAACTCGCCATCATTGCGTGCCCAAAGCTCAATAGAGATGGTTAAGGTATGTATCATTTCATTGGCTAAGATAGTCGATGATGGTAAGTCCATGGAACTATCGTTTTTTGCTGCATCCTGTTTTGTGAGTTACTTTTAGCTAAGTTTTCATCTTGGTTCTGGAACCATTGCTCGTATTCGTTCATCCTGTTATCTCTAAGTGAAAATCCTTTTTTGTGTATAATGAACATGCGGTACTTTCACTCGCCTCCACGACGGTGATTCTTAGCTAGTTTATGTTCGCATCAGCATAATGCGGGGTTGACATGTTTCATGGCGCTTAACTTGCTTAGATAGCTAGCACACTAAAGATCCTAACAAATGGTAGGTTTTGTTGAAAGGCAGAGGTGATTGAGAGTACTGGTCATACCTTATGGAGTGTATTTTCAATTTCACTACAGAACAATCATGATTTGTGATGAATGAAATAAAGAAATTAACGCCTGGTTAGCGAAAGAGTGAATTGTTGATACCTGTTATGCCGTATGAGTGATTAAGTTACTTCTTTCATGAAGAATTGGAGGTGATTTTCTAGTTACTTTTGAACTTTTTTTTTTTGTCCGCTTGTTTGCTATTCATTCATTCCCTTCCATCTTAAATTACCAAACATAGTTTGGGGAGATGTTGCAATTTGCCCGGTAAGGCATTTACATTCTTGAATTCTTATTTGTTATGCTGATGACATGTCTTTTTCTGAATCCTTTGTTGTTTTGAGCTGGGTCTGGGAATTTGATAACTCTGACTCATTGATGAATTAAATAAGGCAAATGCAATAACCTCGGTTGCTCCCTTTTGTATAATTTTTGTTTCCTGCAATTGCAAAGATTGACTGGGATTATCTGATGCTGCACAATCAAAGATCACTGTCAATTTTGCTCCACATCTAATGCCAATGGTTATAGTTGCAATTTTCAAGTATTCCCATTCTTAAAGTAGAAGTTCTACTTCTCTAACCATAATTATTGCCTTTTTTCATTAATTTATGGAGGGTTGTAGAATGCAGTCAACTATTCCTACTGAAATGTCTTCAAGTGTAACGGTGGGGATCTACATGAGCAACTTAAAGTTGTTTGCCGGCCAAAATTTGTATGACTAATAGTCCTATTCTGCTTAGGCATTCAATTGCTTAATGTACTGAGCAGTAACCTTAGCTTTAATTTGTTGAAGTATTTTTCAGTACTCATAATTAGCTTAATCAAAGTACATAATTTATTTTATAAATCTTGGTAAGTCAGTCAAATAATAGACATGTTGGGGGATCGAAACTTGAAACATCTGCGACTTCCTCTCATATTCTCGAGTGTGCTTCCCACATATTTCATGCTGTTTGATTGCTTAATTCACTTTTTCTCGGTGAATGAGGGATTCATTATTTTGTTGGAAAAAGGAGTAGTTCTTCATACTCAACATGTGCGAGGATACTATTATTATTTTTTGAGTGTCTTTCCCCGATTGAGAATCTAGACTAGCAATACTAATCTCTGTCATAGGTTTGCCAGTGTCTGTTTTCCATTGAGTGCTTTACTTTTTGTGTAATATCAAAGTCATCTTATGGTGATGCGCTGTCTATTCCTCTTTTCGCAGATCGATAATGTAGTGAAGGGAGCTTATGGTCAGACTCTGCAGAATTTCAATGAGATGATGGGATTACCTGAGAATGTGGGGTTTAACTACCTACCATTGTTTCCTTGATGCATTATCGTGAGTGAGCTAAATTATGCATGGATTTTGTTCAAGAAAGCTTGTATAATTGCATTGGTTGGGTCTAAGCTGTAGTTTTTGTTTATTCTTTCGAGTGACTCATTACGCATTTCCTCTCGCTCTCTCTCTCTCTCTCTCTCTCTCTCTCTCTCTCTCTCTCTCTCTCTCTCTCTCGCTAATAATATGGTTAATAATGTGGTTAATGTTAACTTGTTAGATAAAATTTTTTTATCTACATTTGCTTATGAAGTGTTTTTGTGCAAGCTCCTCTGAGGCCATGGTCAAATGTTCTTTTACATGGATGTACGACCTTTGGCAAGACACACATTGTTGGTGTCGTCTCTCTCTCTCTCTCTCTCCGCGCTAATAATATGGTTAATAATGTGGTTAATGTTAACTTGTTAGGTAAAATTTTTTTATCTACATTTGCTTATGAAGTGTTTTTGTGCAAGCTCCTCTGAGGCCATGGTCAAATGTTCTTTTACATGGATGTACGACCTTTGGCAAGACACACATTGTTGGTGCAACGACACTAGCTTATTCTCTTCAATCCATATTAGTGAAAGGGCTGAGATGTTGGGTTAGTACATAGGAACTAAGAGGCTTCTTTTCAACTACATTAATGTTGATTGAATTCCATTGTGCAATCTCACGTTAAAAAACTTCATTATTTCCAGACTTTCACAAATTTGGGCTTTCTTCTATTGCTTTTGTTTGCATTCAATAGAGGTCCTTTCATGTATGCTAGCAGTTGAAATAGGATAGCCGGCAGCAGCAACTAGGATCCTCCCTTACAGCAAAGGTTTCTAATTATATCATTTTTAACAACAGCTACGAGGAATCTCCAATAACAACTGAAGTGGCCAAGTTAAAATGGTCGATGAGTTTCCTTGCGCATGAATGAGAGGATCCTTTTTGACCATTTGATTAAGAGAAAGATTGTGATTAAGAATATTTGAAGCTCTCTTCTAGAAATTTGAGTTTGGCGATCAAATGTCTACCGGATTTTCTATTATGCATATTGATGGCATTGATTTTGTCAGCAAACTGGAGAACATTTGAATATTTGAGAGTAACGGCAATTAGACAATTACAGGTTACGGATATATTCTTAAAGGCAGCAACTACAACACTTGGTAGATCGGCGTGTACTTGAACTTGATCGTTAATGTTTACTTCGTTAGAATGAGAAATTTTTATTTTTTCCTTACTGCATTAGTACATTATTAACTCCATGTCTCTATCAAATGCCAGGCAAAAATAACTGATTATGAGAAGTGGTTAGACATAGTCGTTACTCTGCGGACCAAGAAAGGTTCTAGTGAGGTTCGCTGTCTAGTGCAACTCTTACTTCTGACTGTGTAAACTAGATTATGGGGGAATTTCCTTTGCTTTCCCCAAGTTGATGGGAAAGTGGTGGTTATTTGCTTTTTTTTTTACGACAAGCTGCCCTTTCTATGGACTCCAATAATTTGGTTGAGGGTACCTTGATTGAAAACCTTGTGCTGAAAGTGCGAGGTTCTTGAATTTTGAAAATCATTGTTGTTACCACAGAGCAAATTACATCAAGATTCACATAGAAATAGAATAAGAAAGTGAATTTCCTTCTAATATGCTTGCTTAGCCAATTTATGGAATTGAAAAAGTGTTGGTGCACATCACTAAATAATACGCTTTGTTTATGCTCCCCATGTCTGAAAATTTTCTCATTTAATGGCATGAGGAACATGCTAATTAGGTGTTGCATCTTGCCCGTTATAACTTATTCTTCGGTTTTTTCATGGAAAAACATTGATATTACCTCCCATGTTTGGTGGTCATACATTAGACGCTTTCAATTGGTTATCTTAAAATGGTTAGGACTTACTTGCATTTAGGTTCTATTTAAAAATTAATCACTTGCTGTGGATCTTTCTCCTGTCCTTTGAGAAAATGCAAAAGTATAGGACGAGTTATTGTTTTGCTTGTTATTCTATTTCAAAGCCTGGTTAATAGTATTGCAAAAAATTTAACAAAAAAAAGATGGAGGATGTATCTAACTCAGGAGTTCTTTTGTTTTGTGTTTTTTGAAACTGTTTCAAAAAAAAGTGACAAAACAAATGTGGAGATGCATCTAATTCAGTTCTATTGTTCTCTTTTTCACAACTGTTTCAAAAAAGTGACAAAAGAAAGGTGGAGGTGTGTCTAATTCAGAAGTTCTTTTGTTTTCTCTTTTTAAGACTGTTTCATATTGGTTGTTTTCAATTTTTCACTAAACACTTAAGGGAGCTTAGAGCTGGTAGTACTATCTTTCATGTGTCCCTTCATTCAATTAGGACAATGCTTCCTTGCTGTTGTAATATTCTTTGGAAAGCAATAGTTTAATTGCTAACACACCGAGTGGGAGCAAACCTTTCAATAGAGTTATTTAAACCAGTGTGAGTCGACAAAGTCAAGGTAAGAAATTAATTGTACGAAGAGTAAACCATAATGTGAAGTCTAAAGCCATCTTCCCACAATGCAAGATTGAAAGGCTCTCTTACTTCTATATCTCAACTAACAAAATTGTCAAGATTTGGATTGGATATGACTCAATTCCGTGGTTACCATCTTTTCTTCGTCTCTTTGACAAATCCATGTGCCGAGGAGATTTAGTCCAATGGCAACATAATAAGTGGGTGACCTAGGGATTGTCATTGACTTTGCTATAGCCGGTATCGATTTCTATGCAACTTTCTTTTTTCTTTTTGTATATCGACTACTTTTAAACACTCCTGAGGCAATCACTCATGTGGAAAACCTGCGGTGCTGAATGGTCCCATGTGGTTTTCATCTTGTAAGCAGCTAATAGCCCTTGCCTTCTTTGGATAGAGTCCTTCCCCGTCTCTTTCATACTAGCTAACTTGTGTGTTTGACAATCTTGTTCTCGTCTAGTCACTAGTCTCCATGCAAGTGGTAAATTGTACATCTTGGTACTTTCTGCCATCAATAAAGTTTCTTGCTTGCGTGCTGTTATTTTGCATATCTCTGTAGTGCACAAGAATAGGCTATATTTATTCTGCACCATTAGTCCTTCAAAAAACTCAACTACGAGATAGCCAGGCATCTCAGCCTCTCTGCCAAAACACAGACAGAGCGTGCAAGTGGTACTATGTCCTGCCTCCATCTGTCTCTACACTGAACCTTTCTACCTCAAAGAGGTTAAAACCTTTAACTCTATGATATCACATAAATAAGGTGTGGTATCTCTCTCAATACAAAAATCCAGGATTTGAATAGATCAATCATTTTAAATTGAGGCGCCTTGATTCAACAATTACTTCACCTCACCTCTCCATTCGACCACAAATATATCCTCTTGTTTAGGCTCTAGTATATTTGATACTCAACTAGAAACTTGCATAATTACTAAAGCAAACTGGCTGATTGGAAATGGTGCTTTATACCAAAGTGACCCTCTCAGTTTTGAGACATTCACCTTTCCAACCTGCAAGTCTATACTCAGATAGCTCAATGGCTGGATCCAAAATTTTCTTCGAGCCCTAGAGGAAAGGTTATATGTACTATAGCAAAGTGACATGTGATTGAGCATGCCATTATGTGTGTGCAACGAGCATGTGTATGTTACTGAAAGATTGAACCATGGCCTCAGAACTGGAATTGAGATTGAAATTCAAGCTGAACGCTTCTCAGCACATGCATTTTTTTTTAGTATACTTATTGGGTACCTGTCAAACTCATGCTGTCGACTGTTGAGGCTTTTTACAAAATAAAATTGTTACTTGTAAACAAATCATATTTATCCAATGCGGAGTTCTTTCTCATTTTATCCCCTGAAGTTCTTTGTACTGTCATAAAAACCAGTAATTTTTACTACACAACTCTTTTTCATCTGGAATCTTTGACAGTCTGTTAGTCATGGATGTGAACTAAAATTTCCTCATAAAATTATCATGCTAGAAAATATGCAAGTTCAAATATCTTCTTGCTCCTCCATGGTCTCTTTGCTGATCATATTGGTCCCTTTTATCTTAACAAAGCAGGTAGAGCATACCGCAGTCTTATTCTTGCCCTACTAGGAACTACTTTTGGTGCAGTTGACTAAATATGGAATATTTGATTGTCTTTTCTCCTTCGCAAATGCACTTCTGGAAACAATGTTCCTAATAATCTAGGTTAGTGCATTGAAGAACCCATATTGATCTCAATAATTGTGCGGTGGTTTTAGATTTGGACACCTGAATGTTGCCAATAATATTATGCTTTGATGTGTGAAGGTCCTATTAGAAAGCGAAATGGGGTGGGATTATTGTATTGGGCTTTAAAACCTAAGACCATCAAAACTTCTAAGATGCAAAAGATAATAGGCACTAAACTGACTGGTTTTTATGGCTCTTTATTGTGGATGCAGGCATAGCTTGCTGATTTTGAAGTCTTGGAAGGCATATATTCTCAAGCTTGCATTGAACATACTAATTCAGTATGTTTATGGCTGGGAGCAAATGTTATGTTGGAGTATTCATGCAAAGAGGTACTTGAGTTGAAGCAATGTCCCTTTATCTTCAATAATGATGTCGAGTATCTTATTTATTGCATTCCATTTATGTTGCAGGCCACAACTCTTTTGTTAGAACATTTAAATAATAAACCACGCCTTCATCTAACAGTTTAAGCTTTTAGAATAGTTGGCAGTAATCCCACAAAATCTCACATGGTATCAGAGCTAGGAGGTCCTGAGTTCGAATCTTCCAGGCCCCTATTTGCCTCCCCATTAAATTTCCACGCTTAGTACTAAGCAAAAGACCAGACTAAGTGTGAGGGGGAGTGTTAGAACATTTAAATAATAAACCACACCTTCATCTAACAATTTAAGCTTTTAGAACAGTTGGCAGTGGTCCCACAAAATCTCACATCTTCTACAAAAGAACCTAGAAAATGCTAAAGCGAGTTTAGAAGTTCTTGTTGCTGATCTACAATTCTTAAGGGACCAGGTAAAAATCACGTAGGTAAGTCAGAATTTTTCGAAACTTGGAGGTTTATGTTTGTTTCAAGCTGTTTACTATGTCGGTTTGGGTAGGTCTATTGTTGTTGAACTACAGCCATTGTGATTTTGGTAACTGGCGTGAGTGTGAAAATTGGGAAGACATATTAATTTGTGACAAGCGGGAGTGTAGTAACATCACACTTATGGGAACTCGAAAATATTCGAAGGTTGTTGTAGGACCGTATTCTTTAGTTTATAGTGGCAATTATGTTGGTGACCCTTGGAAATTTTCTTCTACTTGTTTTTGGATTGGGGGAAAACAGCCCATAAAAGGTGAATTATGTTTTGGCAGGTTACGATTGTTCGTGTGTATAATTGGGATGTTCACCAAAAGAGAATCCATCAAGCTGGTGCTCCTGCTAAAGACTCTTAAAGGAATCTTTTCAACTCGGATCTTGGTAGCAGAATGTGTACTCCTGGATGAGAGTACGACTTTGATCTCCCATTTTTGATTAGGCGAATGAATTATGCATCGCTATGTGATTGCAGTGGTTAAGACTATGACGAGTGACTTTGGTTAGCATCATTTATATTTACTGCATTACACAAAGCTTGTCATGTAAACGATTTTGATTGAGAACCTGTTGGGCTTGAGTTTACACTTTCTGTGTGCGGTGCGCTTGTTTTGAATTAATGTTGTTTCCATCCATTTTGTGTCGTTTCACCTTGACTATGTGTGTTTGGTAAGAATCAATTTAAATTTGAATTCGGGGAAAAACATGGGCCTGCCTGAGGTCCACTGTGGAATACATGTCGGCAAGAGTGTTTTCAAATCAAGTGACTTATTAATGTTGTAATTTATTTTTTTTGGTCTGTTATTAATGTTGTAATTTGGTGGGTCACAAGTTGTCAGGCCTTACCTTGTCTTGAAAGGCTCATGGATCTTGTAGATTTCTATTATATATTGGAGCAATAGTTTGGTTACAAAGTCCGTGCCATGATAATATGTATATATATTACTAAAATCAACTTTTGCAACTTTCATTATTTAATGTATGTACATTATTTAGTCAAATTTTCTTTTTCATTAAATTATTATCAAAGGATAAAGATAATTTTATATTCTTTATTTTTTGTTAATTTTCCCTTCTTTGTACGAAGCATTATTTCATTAACACAATTGAAAGGCCTTCTGTTAAATTGCAGCCATGATTCTTTTTCAAGTTTTTCCATTGAATTTAATTGAATGCGTGGATGTAGGATATAATGGACCAGAGTTGACCAGCACATGTAGAAAAACTGGTTCTCCACTTAATTCTCTTTCCTTTGATAGAGAGCATCAGCGAAGCATAAACCTTAACGTAAGTGGTTTTTTACCTTTATTATAGGCGTAGATGCTACTCTTGCTCTCACAAAGAGGATGAAATTGGTAATTTTACCCTCAAAGATTGAGCTCAAGGGTGATCTTTTCCAATGTCATGTAATGTGGAGAATATGTGCAATTGTCAATATTAATAAATAGAATCTTACTATGCTTTGTCTTGGGTGATTGAGACATAACTGTAATATCTGTAATACAATTAAGTCGTGGTACTTCAATCGCGATTTATATTCTTTTCCCAATGATATTTCTATTTTTTCTTCATTCATCGTCTCATTTACTAAACTTCACAATAATGACTATTATATCATATCTTCGTCGAAAATTTAGTAAACACAAATTTCTTATTAAAGTTTGATAGATAAAACCTATATGAAGTATGGGTAAATGCATTAATTATACAGAACAAAAACTCGAAAATGAATTACCCAAACAAATCACATAATTAAGATAGACCAAAAGCCCCAGTCGCTGCATGCGCAATAGACATCGGAGAGGATGCCCCTTTTGTCGATTTCTTCAAAGATTCAAAATCACCAATTGTCCATGTACGATGCAGGACGTGATGGAATCGCTTACAAGAAGTGGATTGAGGAAAATGTTGAGCTAGAAACATCCGAGGTGACACAACTTCAGCTTCTCGAAAAGTCCGGCGATCGAATTGTAGTAAAGAGGAGATCTGGTCAGAGGCTTGAAGGCGAAGCAGCCGGGTATGTCATATGTGGATTGTTGGGAACAAATGAAAAAAGTTTCAAATGTTATCGGTGAATGCAAAATATATAGCAAATGAAAATTGTGTTATTTGTTACATATTATTACTTGTTACATGTTTGGGCAAAGAAGAAATTATACATGTCTTGGAAGAACTTCAAGGAACCAATCGATAGCACGAAACAAGTGGCACTCAAAATGCTTAAAAAAAATCAAGGAGCATTTTCTTGCTTGACATAGGCAGGATTTGGATTACAAGGAGATGGAGAAGGGAAGAATTGAGGCGTGCCATAACGACTCCTGGTGGCGCAGGCGGCATGGCCACCCTGGCTGGCCGAGGCGGGGGTGGGATGCCGTTGACTGCCGTGAGCTCCTGTACGGCGAGGGCTTGCGCCTCCTCGGCCCTTTTGCTTCCCCATGTAGGAGCAGCCGAAGCTCATGGCGACGAGGAAGATCGCCATTGTGACCAACATGATGGCCACGTAACCCATGACTTTCTTGGCGCTTGAATCTTAAAGATCGATCCCGAAAGAGAAGACTTGGGAGAGGACTGTTGAACCTTCTGAAATTGGATGGTGCCTCTTGCGGTAAAGTCGACTGGGAGAAGATCAAGAGAAAATGGTAGCTATGGAATTGTTGAAGCTAAATTGCTGCCAACGGAAGGCAACTTGTACTGTTTATATAGAGTTTTGAGAGAGAGAGAGAGAGAGAGAGAATTAAGAAGGTTAATTCTTTTTTCGTAATTGAATTTTCAGATGTAATTAATGATGGATTGGTTCCATGAGATTACCACTTTTGGAATTAGTGTGCTTGGCTCTGTAAGCTCAAGAAGAAAAAATCAAGAGAAGAAATAAGATGATTAATTATATGAAAATAACTATCACATTTCGCTAGGCGAGTATAATGTTGCGATAGGGCGAGCGATCGAACAATAATATAGACAGAAAAAGAAAAAATAAATCGGACACCAGATTTACGTGGTTCGATCGTAAGGCCTACGTCCACGGGGGAAAGCGGCGGCGAATTTCACTATAGATCAAGCGATCTGAGGAGATTACACACTCAAGTCACTCAAACACTCTCTCGGTGTTTCTCAAACCCCAATTTATCCCAAACCCAAAGTGTTTATAAATAAACAACTCACTTGGTATAAATTCACGGCACAAAATTACCGCGTTCAAGCTTAACACAATACGCTCGTACACCAAAATCAGGACGTACGGCTTCGCGTATTTTTCAAAGCTTCTCGCGGCTCTCGGCTTCAAAGATCGTGTGAGGCGTCGTTGGGTTTTCTGCAAGCGATGCGGATGTACGAAAAAGCTACTCTGACGTGCGGCTCCTCTCTACGTAGGGTTCTTTTACGTAGGTCTTCGTGCACACTGAAAAAGGAAATACGTGTGTGCCCAAGAAAAGTCAAATTCTTGACTTGGGCCCACCGATTTTGTCTACATGCAGGGACTTCACGCGCAAACTCCTTCGGCGTGGATTGGATGAGGAAACTTGCTCCTTTTAATTTTATTTCCTCTTTTTGTAATTCCTTCGCGAGTCCACCAAATTTCGCATTTTAGCAAACGCTCAAACTCGAGTCATATTTAACAATCTCCACCTTGGCTCGACGTTTGAGCCAAATTGCAATCGCTTCGCAAAAATTCAAACTCTGCTGCTACTTTCCCATCACCCCCGATGGGCTCAACCGCCACAGATATTATCCAAGTCCAAGCCTCGCTTGAACTTTGCCATAACCGAGGACCTCATCAGAATACCAATTTCACATGCACCTTTAACTGCTCCGCAAGGATTTTCTAACGCAACCTCCTTAACCGCAGATAAAGCAAAACCATTGTTGCATCCATATCTATCAGGAGATTGAATACGTACCTTGTCAATATCGGCGATTCTACGGCAACCGTTGGCTCTATAGGCTCCACCTCGCTATGAGCACCATCTCGTGTCGATTACTTTGCTAGTACCCGTATACGCTACCTCGGGAGTTTCGGTCGCAACTCCACCTCAAGGCGAACACCGTTCGAGATCCGTATTAACACTGCCACAAACACTCCTAGCCAGAAGTATTGGAGACTCATCAATGGTAACTTTTCTGCTGTCAACATGTGAATTTATATCCGGGCACCACAACTGATTGCCCCACTCACCTTGTGCATAACCATGGAATATGCACCTTGCCCTCCAATCAAGCTTACCATCACTCACTTGAAAATAACACGAGCAACCAAACATTCTAATAATAGAATAACCAGCAACGTTACCTGACCACACTTCTTTAGGAGTCCGATATCCAATCGCAGTCGATGGGGATCTATTCACCAGGTAGCTTACCGTACTTAGCACATCAGCTAGAATTCTCCTAGCAATACCAGCACTAGAGATAATTTTACGGGCCATCTCTAGTAATGTTTTCTCGTCAATTCTGCAAATTGTTGTGATTTATTGGCACTAGTGCGGCGTTTCACTATGCCTTCTTTCATGCAGAATTTATTTGTCGACTCAGAGCGAGAACTCCATGCTATTGTCGGTCCGCACATGCTTGATCGACTTACTAGTCTCCTTCTCGATCAAAGCTCTTGACTGCGAGATCCTGACACCAGCATCAAACTTGTGCCTTGGCACAAACACCCAGGTCTTCCTCGAGCAGTCAAAAGACTCTCGAATAGATGCATCCGACGTCTCCGCAGCGAAATTTGTCACTGTCTTACCTTGAAGTTTATACAGGCCTCCATGCTTGATTCCTTTCATTATCACCAAGGCACCTCGAACAACCTTCGAACTCCACCTTTTGAAAGATACCCGCAACCAAATGAATCTAGGGCACCCAAGGAAATTAAGTTCTTTTTCAACTCTGGAACATGCCTTACTCCAGTCAATGTCCTCACAATACCATCATGCATTCTGATTTTAACATCACCAACACCCACAACATCGTACTTAGCGTTGTTCCCTAACTGGACTTTATCACTACCCGTGCACTGATAAGTGATAAACCAATTTCTATTTGATGTGACATGAAAAGAACAACTAGAATCCATAATCCATCCATCAAGAGATGAATCATTAGTGACAGACAAGACATAATCGGCACTATCTGCGACAGCTGCAACATTATCTGCAGAATCAACCATAACTCCTTTACCCTTCTCATTCTTCAGCTTGAGGCAATCCCTTCTAAGATGTCCCTTTTTGCCACAACTCCAACAGACAACATTAGCAGTCCTAGACTGACTACGCCTGTTTATATTAGTACTACTATTACCCACACGTGTTATAGATCTTCCTCTATTTTCACCTACTAAAGCGTGATACAGGTTCACCAGATTCTCTTCTACGAATGTCCTCGCTCGAATTAAATCTCGAACCCCATCAAACGTCAAACTTGTTGACCCAGGAATTACTAACAGCAGTAATGTAGTATTCCAACTATTAGGCAATGAGGATAATAGAATCAAAGCACATACCTCATCTTCAAAATCAATCTCAACCGAACTCAATTGACTAACAATCACATTGAATTCATTGATATGATTTGCAACCCACGCACCTTCGCTCATCTTCAAATTAAACAAACGTCGCATCAAATGGACCTTGTTGATCGCAGAGGGCTTCTCATACATATCCGACAGGGCTTGCATCAAGTCAGCAGTGGTCTTCTCCTTCAGGATGTTAAACGCGACATTACGAGCCAACGTCAGTCGAATAACACCCATAGCTCGTCTATCCAGCAAATCCCAATCAACTTGCTTCATCGTCTCTGGTTTCTCCCCAAACAGGGGCAAGTGCAGTTTCATCTGGTAAAGATAATCTTCAATCTGCATCTTCCAGAAACTAAAATCTTTCCCATCAAATCTGTCGATTCTCACTTTTACTTCTTCGTCGCCATCGATTCGCTTCAACTTAGCCAAGCTCGTCGATACCAATTGTTGCGATAGGGCGAGCGATCGAACAATAATATAGACAGAAAAAGAAAAAATAAATCGGACACCGTTTACGTGGTTCGTCGTAAATACCTACGTCCACGGGGAGAGCGGAATAATTTCACTATAGATCAAGTGATACAAGGAGATTACACACTCAAGTCACTCAAACACTCTCTCGGTGTTTCTCAAACCCCAATTTATCCCAAACCCAAAGTGTTTATAAATAAACAACTCACTTGGTATAAATTCACGGCACAAAATTACCGCGCGTTCAAGCTTAACACAATACGCTCTACGTACACCAAAATCAGGACGTACGGCTTCGCGTATTTTTCAAAGCTTCTCGCGGCTCTCGGCTTCAAAGATCGTGTGAGGCGTCGTTGGGTTTTCTGCAAGCGATGCGGATGTACGAAAAAAGCTACTCTGACGTGCGGCTCCTCTCTACGTAGGGTTCTTTTACGTAGGTCTTCGTGCACACTGAAAAAGGAAATACGTGTGTGCCCAAGAAAAGTCAAATTCTTGACTTGGGCCCACCGATTTTGTCTACATGCAGGGACTTCACGCGCAAACTCCTTCGGCGTGGATTGGATGAGGAAACTTGCTCCTTTTAATTTTATTTCCTCTTTTTGTAATTCCTTCGCGAGTCCACCAAATTTCGCATTTTAGCAAACGCTCAAACTCGAGTCATATTTAACATATAATGTCTACGTATCAAATCATCTTTTTATATCTATAGAATTTTGACAAATTGTCAACAGTGGATGAGGTGATTAAGAAGTTTACCTTGTTCAGTGGATGTAAGGGTTAAACCCCTTCTTGAAACTAGTGCACTAGATATGTAAGCTCTCCACCGACTCTTCTTCAATGAGTGGTCTCATTGCACTAAGCTGAGCTTGACCACTGGCTTACTCTTTGAAGTTTTGCCTAGTGTTGCTGACATCCCCATCCACGCTTGAGCACGATACTGCATGCTTTGGTCACGATTCACCCGTGCTTATTTTATATGTTATAGGTCATATTTAGGTAAAATGGGATCATAGATATAAATAAAAATCAACATCCCCACTCTTAAAGTCGTGCGAGATTTATCTACAAGCACGACAACCCATATTTAAGCAATATAGGAACGGTTAAATATCTGAAACCCAACATCGTCACTTTAGCCTTTAATACCACCATAGGTAGCCTCGTTGCTCTGGCCGTGGCTCTTGATACTCAAATTTTTGTCGACCTTTTAGGTATCCATTTATTTTACAAAAGTGTGAAAATTTATATTTAAAAAAAAAAGATAATAAGAAAAAACAATAAAAAAACGAAATAAAATCCTGTGGGCACTTTTTCGCAAAGTTTTCAGCCTACTAAGTCCCCTCCCTCCAATAGTCCAACCCATTTCTTTTAATTCCTTCGGCCCGTCTCTTCATTTCTTTTTTAGCCCATCTCCTTTTGTATTTCCTTGGCCCATCATAGAAACAAACAAAAAGAAAGCCCAGCCCCAGCCTCCCTCTTCCCTCATACGCGCTTCCCCCTCAACTTCCCCAGCGAGCACAGCGTCCGTGACGCAAGGAAGAAAGACAGGCCAAGCGTGCGCGCGTCTGTGAGCGAAGGAGGCGCGACAAGCCGTGACGAGAGCTGAGCCAGCACCTTCTAGAGCCGTGCTAGCTGGCGTGCGAGAGAAATAACAGAAAGATTCGATCGGTGAGGCGAGGGGAGCGTGCTGATCCGAGAGGTAAAGATGAGATAGGAGCTGCTCGCCGAGGAACATCTTCGCCGGAAAGGATGCTCGCCTCAAGAGGATCCTGTTCGCATAACAGGAGGAGGAGAGACGCCGCCGGTTTTCGGAGAGGGCGGCCGTCGAAGAGGCAAGTTGCAGAGAGATAGGCTGAAGAGAGATTCGCGGGGGAGAAAGAGAGTCCGCCGAGAGCGAGAAGGAGAGGATGCTGGACGCTCGCTTGAAAAAGGATTTGGCCATTGAAGAGCTCGGCTGAAGGGAACCAAGGAGGATAAGGAATCGGCACTACCCCTGCCAGGTCGTTTCTATTCCGATCGACCTTTAGAGTCGATTACGTGTTCAGAATCTCCTCATAGCTCTGCTCCATTGTTCGGGATCTGCGTCCATCCACCTTCGAACCCAGATATAGGAGAGTGAAGCTGTGTGAAGCAGGTTCGCGAGTTTCGTTTCAGTCGAAGGGAGAATCCTTGGGATGTTATTGATCTCGATTTGTTGAAGTTAAAAAATTAGTCTCGCTGAGAGTACTTCATGACCTGTTTATCATCCCTGATTCACTATTCATCGAAAACCATCGCATGTGAGTTCGTTGATTTTTTTAATGGTTTTAACTTGTCAAAGTCGTGGAAGTCTTTTTTTGTCGTTGCTAAAATCGAAGTCATGGTTGGCATCATGTGCCCTATACCGTACCCTTCTTTGTTAATTTGGTCCTGGATTTCCCTTTGTCGAACTTTTGAACTATTTGTAGGTATTATATCCAGTCTATCAAAGACAAACTTTCGGATGTCCAAAGAACAATTAAAGAATGTCTGCAAACTCAATTATTTCAGCTTTCAGTGTTCAACTTGTATTCCGTTCATCAACTAATTTACTCATACTAGAGAAAAAAAAATGGTCTTCTAAATGAAAAATACGTGTCTCCACATCAATTATAACCGCATTTATCATCTAATATCTCTCCTTTAATTAGGTGCTTTGAGTAGGTTACTCGGTAAAACACTAACTATAATATTGAAACTTCGAAGTCAATCCCCAAGGTTGGCGCAATTAGTTGAGACGTGCAGGATTTTTAGTTCGAATATTGGAGGTCACTCATTCGAACATCATCAACTGCGTGCAAATTGCTCTTTGTCATGGTCACTTGTATAGGTAAAAGTTCTTAAGATGAGTTATTTGCAAGACTTGAAGAGCATTCTTTGGGTCTCGGATAAATGGTTCTTCACGTTCATGTGCTTGGATCATAGGTCATAAAAAAGAAATTTTCAAAAGTCCCGATGACTTTTATAAATAAATTGAAGTCTTTTGCAATCTTCCCACTTTCTTTTCAAATGGACTTTTAGTGATTCAAAATACGAGTTGCTACGATGGGTTGAGTGCTTCCTCCCGAAGAACAGCGACTTTAAAAAGTGTATTACTATTGTGGTTGACTTCTCGCCATGGCATGTACAGGATGTGTCTTGAGAATTTTCATTTCTTTGCTTACTAGGCAGCTTTCCGAAATTTGTTTCGAGTAAAATCATTGACCGAGTAAATTCATTAAAATCTTTTGCTATAGAGATTTCTTTGCAAATTATCATCGATATCACCATGTCATTGTGTCTATAGTCTTCTCTAGGAAAAATCATTGAAGGATTCGTGCGATTTGTGAGGTTGAACTCCGCTGCTCATGCTGAACCTTGTTTGCTTAGAAACCCTCATAGTACTTCAAATCTCGATCTGAAGCTAAGTTGGTATCGAGTTAGATAATTTCACCTTGGTAAGCTATCTCACAGGATCAGTTCACTTTGGCTCTGGACGTGCTTGTGCTTATCAACGAATTCAAGGAGTTGCTGACCTAATTTTCAGATCTTTAGTTAGCTCGCTGTTGATTTCACCAGAGAGTTCAATCATTTGACAAATTAGGTTGTCAAAACAGCTGGATTTCTATTCCCGCATGAGCCCCATGGGACTTATTATGTTCAGAAGCCCCTTTGCCTTGTTGTCAGGCTTCTCCCTAACGGAATGAAATGGACTCTTTTCCGATAAAAAAAAAAAAAAAAAAAAAAGAAAAGAAGAAAAGCATACGCATAGCAATAATCAATGTTGAAGATTGCTAACCTTTTGGGCTTCAAATGGAAGCTTTGCATAAGATATAATTTGATTGATCGAGATCGAAGTGTCGGTTTTTTTTATTTTTTGGTTCCCCTGTGAGAAACTGCCAAAAACGCAATGAATATGTTAAGATAAATAGTGGAAATTGCACCTTAAATGGACGTTGCAGATAAAATCATAAATTAAGTATATGTGCATATTAAAATGTCAAAATAATCTGAAATTGATTCAGAAGATATACCACTACGATGGATCTGTTTTGTATATGTATTTGTAAACTTCAAATCGTGTAACAAATTAATGTTAGTATAGACTACGGAAGTTGTGGCATATTGAATTTTTTTTATAATCATCGTGAGAAATTTTTTTGAAATCGATTTTAATCATTTTTACTTCCTTGGTCATTTCTGCGAAAAGGAAAAATTCAAACTGTCAACAGCTCTAGTAGTTTATGAGCGAGATATGTTACATTTCGTGCATGAAATATGTATTGGTTCAAAACTTTTACATTTAATAACAGGAACACGAGCAAAAGTAATATACGACTTAAGGGACATTCGTGTGTTTCAATTCTAACTTGATTAATTTAATGCAAGTTATATCTTCAACGCTCAAAAATAAAATACAAATAAATTCAAATAGGACATATTTTTCGTATTGTATTTTGAACTGTTTTGCTATATTTAAATAGAAAATATGTTAATTTAATTTTTTTAAACAATTTTTATTATACAAGTAATTGAAAGGATTGGTAGAAGATTTTTCTTTTCGTGGCATTTCTTTTCTGATTGAGCTAACGCGAAATAAAAACAATTTGCATAAAGCAACTACAGAAACAATAACAATTTATGAACTATATCATCGATACATTATATTGCAAATTTTAGTTGAATTGCTCTATTTGTTTCCCCTCGGCTTGTCGCGAGCATGGCTGACCTCTTATGATGTTGTTGTGCTTTGAATTTACTTAATTTCATATTCATACATATCCAGTAGAATCATAAAAAAGGGAAAGATTAAGTTAACAGAAAATTCAACTTTTAAAACAATATATGAAAGTGCCTTATACAAGACGACGAACGAGCTCAAATGAATGTTCTATTAGCGTCTAAAGTACAGCAAGTTTGAATTTTGACAATTTCAGGGACTGAATATGCTTTAAGCATAACTTAGATGGACGCAAATTCAGTGCAAAAAGATGCTAACTGCCTCGCTTAGTGCAAGGGATTTTAATTGTAACGACCTGAATTAAAGATAATTATGTACGAGTATCTCGAGATATACCCCCCGTGGAAATTAAAAAAAAACTCACCCTATTTTTCCGCGATGTCCATTTTTTAATTTGACCTATACATTCAATCTGTCTAACCTGCATCGATAGTTGCACACTTCAGTGACTATATAATCAGTATCTCAAGATGTCAGCTCCCCCTTGGCTAACAGTGCCAGTCTGAGTACGTTTGGGCCCTCTTGGGCTCTTGCCATGCATTGGACCTAGTGGAGTGGGTGGGCCTAGGCTCAATTCTTTTGAATGGAGTCGGCCTTTGGTTGCACTCAATGGGCTTTTGGGCCACACGTGGCCTATCTATTTTTCAAAAGGGTTTGTTGGTCGGTGAAAGGCTTATCAAAATAGATCACAAACTAATTTCTTAACCTATACTTGATGGACTGAGTTATTATATGTGTTAGTTATAGTTATATTCAGCAAATTGGCTTGGATCTAACTCTATAGGTCATAGATGGGTTTGATGTGGATGTTAAATGAGTTCACAACTTACTTAGACCTTACTCACTCTTATGACTCTCTCTTCACTCTCTCTCTCTCTCTCTCTTGCCTTCACTTGATCTCGCATTCATTCATTCTGTGCTTTCACTTTAGTTTGGGTATAAATTTTCCTAAATTGAGTTAAATATTAAAGCATATTAACAATATGGGTTGGATATAGATCACTATATTTGTATTGTATAGAAATGAGTTAAAACGGATTAAATGGGTCAATTTACATTGGACCATTTAGGACTCAGCTCGACCTGTGTCATGCCCCAAACCTCGAGCATGTGCCCATCCCTCAGTGGTTGATAAAATTTGCGACGTCCCAAGATGCGTCATCGATCCATTAATTTTAATGCACATGCGGAAACGTATAAACTAATCCCCTCACAATAACATACATGGAATAGAAAAGCAGGACAACAAATTTCAAATCAAACACATTTTTAGAAACCACAATCTGGTTTACAAACAGAGGCTAACTCTAAGGTCTATGTACAAGAGGTCCATCTCCAGACGGAACTACTGAGCCACCCATGCTCCTGACCCTTCCGCCTCAAGCTCTGGGTTTTTCACACTAAGGACCTGAAAATTTAAGCCCATGACGGGGTGAGACAATGTCTCAGCAAGTTCACCCCCTAAACCCCGATTAGGAAGCAAATACGCCTAAAGGTTGCCTATGCACACACAAGGTAGATGACTTACCCTTGCCTTAGTTCATTCCCGCAATTCAGTACAATTCATATATCATATAAGTGCAGTAATAACACCCGAGCATTTGGAACATCTCATTCAATCTTAGTCAATCAATCAATCAATCAATTGAATCAACACAATTGATCCAACATTCAACAAAATCATTCACTCACAGAGGTCTCGATTATGAGGCCAAATCGTTATGACATGTCCCATACCGTATCACACAATTTCATCTCATAATCAGGCGTGGGTAACTCATATCGGTGGTTCAATCCACACTCAATATTCACTCTCAATATTCAAATTCCATAATCAATACTCAATTTCAATCTCAATACTCCAATAACAGACTCAAGATCAAACTCAAGGCTTTAGAGGTAGTTTCCATGCGACTCAAGTCGCCATATAATACTTAACCCTTGATTATAACAAGCAATAATATAAGGCACTAGAGGCGACTCACACGAAGTCTCGCTATCATGTAGTACTTAGTCCTTTATTGCACTAGGCAATAGTATAAGGCACTAGAGGTGACTCACATGAAGTTTCATCCTCGTGTAGTACTTAGCCCTTCACTATGCATGACAATACTACAAGGCTCTAGAGGTAGTTCTCATGCGACTCAAGTCATCATGTAACACTTAGCCCTTGATTACAATAAGCAATAGTATAAGGTACTAGAGGCAACTCACAAGAAGTTTCATCCTCGTGTAGTACTTAGTCCTTTACCTGCTCACAATCTATTGGGTTCCCTCAACTCAACACACGTCACCTCATCTTTCAATAGTCAACTTGCCCTAACTATAAACCATCACACGATTATTCACTCACGGCCAAGGACATGGTGCTTCGCACTTAAGTTCCTCAATTAAAATAATGTCTTGCCCTATTTTCTTCGTATTCAAAACACCCGATAAAAATAATCGTGTGTAGGTACACGGTCGGCTTGAGCAAAAAATGCAATATATTCTTTTCAAAAATCCCACTATTTAATAAAGTCCATAAAGACATTTTTGGCATTGCAAACCGACGCCCGGTATTTTCTGATTAAAATACCAAAATTACCTCAGGTGCCTGAGGTCGCAGAGACTAGATTTGGCCGTCTGGCGGCCAGATCTAGCCTCCGGACCACCAAATTTGGCGGCCTGGGTCCGCGCCACCTCAGGCGGCATCACCTAGGGTCTATGCACGCCAGGCGGCATTGCTTGAGGTCCACGCGACCTAGGCGACACCGCCTGGGTTGCGGGTTGCGCCACCCCTAGGCGGTGGTCACCGGGGACGCGTGACCCTCAGGCGGCGGTGGCAGCTGCCGGAGAAGCCCGATGGGCGGGGAAGAAGAAGATGAACAGGGAAGAAGATAGGCGAGGAAGAAGAAGATGAAAGGGGAAGAAAAGATGAACAGTGACACGATTGCATTTCCAAAATGCCCAATGCCCAAAGCACTTCCTCCCCAGCATTCAGCTTTCACCATTAGGAATGCTAACATTTGGCAAATGAGCTTTCAAAAACATTTGCCAAACGCAAAAAATTTTCCCCAAGGGGCTTTGGGGCCCCTTGGGAAAGTCAAACCAAATGGGGCGTTAGTCCTTTACTCACTAACAACCTATTGGATTCCCTCAACACAACACACGTCACCTCATCTTTCAATAGTCAACTTGCCCTGACTATAAACCATCACACGATTATTCACTCATGGCCAAGGACATGGTGCTTCGCACTTAAGTTCCTCAATTAAAATAATGTCTTGGCCTATTTTTTACATATTAAAAATACCCGATAAAAATAATCATGTGTGGATACATGGTCGACTTGAGCCAAAAATGCAATATCTTTTTTTCAAAAATCTCACTATTTAATATAGTCCATAAATATATTTTTGGCGTTGTAAACCGATGCCCGATATTTTCTGATTAAAATACCAAAATTACTCAATTTTGGGATAAATACCCAAAATTACAAATTCCACTCAATTGCACAATTTAACACTCAATGAAATAAATCAAGCATACCATTGCAATTAGCAGGAAATTCTAGTCACTGGCTATCCCAATATAATTTCCGGAAAATAATAAATAATTAAATAATTACCAAAAATAATTAAATAAATACAATTAAACGCAAACTTAGGCCGGAAAAGCCTAATTAAATACCGAAATGGGTCCGGAAAAATTCTGAACCTATCTAGATAAATAATGCAACATATCTAGTTGCTAATTAAGTCGATCTAACCACCTAACATGCAATAACAAGTAATTAAATCACTAATCGGTTCTAACTAACCACCTAAACCATACTTAGCCTAAACTAATCAACCCTTAAGCATCATTAACACTCTAAGAAGAGTTTAGCGAAAACCGGTTCATGGCAACGGCAAAGCATGACGGCAGCCGAAACTTAGGCCTATAGCGGTGCCAATGGGAGCCCGGATCGAGCTAAAAACGGTCCAACACGACTTAGCTAAGGCTGAGCTTTGGCCTTGCTTTGCGAAGGCTGCTGGTAGGCTTCAAGCGGGATGGCCTCGGCTCGGAACTGGGTTGAGTTGCGAGCTATGCGCGGTTGAAGATGGGCTAGTTAGTGAGGCTGATTAGAACTGATGCAGCGCGGCTTGGTCAAGCAGATGAAGCTAGCGGCTTCGGTGGAGGGGGAACACGAGCGGATGGAAGTTGGGACGTGTGGTGGCGTCTGCTATTGGGAGAGGGGACGAACGGTGGAGTTAGCATTGAGGGGGAGCTGCTGGTGTTGACTCGTTGGGGTGGAGACACGAGGAAGCGTTGGGATGCTGAAATGGTGGAGTGGAGCGGCTGAGTTGGTGGAGATGGATGGTGATCTTCGAACATGTGATAGCAGGGCGGTGAAAGGGAGATGCGGACGAAGGTCATGGATATTGCTAGCATTGACAATCTACTGGCATGTGGCAACGAGAAGGAGGATCGGTGGGGGCAATTAAAGGTGGAGCAGCACAAATCCACATGAAGGATTGGAGCTTCGAAGGGAAAAATGAAAGAAGGACAGAGGCAGCTGGTTTCTATCCAAGAAAGAGGAGACCGACGCACGAAGGAGGAGGGGATCAGCTTAGCGTGTTGAAGAAGCCGAAGGAGAGGGGATTGAAAGTCAATGGTAAATATCTCATCTCATCAATTCAAGGTCCCACAAGCCTTCATGTTAATCCCCTTTGTCTGCCATAATAGTTTCTTGTATAATTTTCTGCAAAAACTCAATTTTGGTGCCAAATGTTGCAACCCCCATACTAGCCTCTGAATTTCACAAATTGGACTTCCATTCAATCCAATTTGGTCCCCAAAAATCTCCATGCTAATATACTTGATCCCCACTTACATTCTTGCATGTAAATTTCCCCAAATAACAAGTCTTGGACATCAAAAATGGCTACTCTCTCTCCCATCCGAATTTACTTTCATTTTTTTATTTATCCGAAATTGATTTTTCTGTAAAATTTCCGACTCGCCAGAAAATTCCCAAAAGGTGAGACGATGTCCTAGAAATGAATCATGACATGACAGACCTTTTGATTTTTGAAATCGGGTTCAATTTCGTGGTTAATTTCAACCTGACGTGATTTTAGCGTGACCTAACCCACCAGGTAACTTTTAGGAATTTCTTAATGCAATTGACCCGTGGTCGATTATTTCTGAGCCACATTGTACATCTTCGACACATTGGCGACTCAGATGGAATAAATCTTCGACACACGGACACAACATAAATGATAGAAAAATCAGTCTAGTGCTGTTCGACATAAATTTTGCAATTAGGTGGAATAACCCACACACTAATCACATAGCTCTGTTGAATCAACCTATATCCTATGTCTGATCAATTTTGACAGTGCCATAATGACCCTTGCAGATTAGCACGGTCGAGCAATCAATTCCTAGTCGAATTCTCAAGTCTATTGCGTTTATATTCCTTAACGGCTTCACCTGATAGGCTGGTTATCTCGTGAGTGGCCAACTCAGAGAAAAGAACTATAGGTGCGTCAATGAAAAACCCAACTTATTCAATCAAGAACAGAGCCTGAAAATCAAGATATCACAACCTGACCCAACTCGACTCGATCCACCCATTTGGCGAATCTAGTTTGTCACGCCCCGATCCTCAAACACGTGCTCATCCCTCACCTGGTCGATTAATAGTGACTTCTTAGGACGCATCACCGACCCTATTCGTTTATAATGCGCATGCGGAAGCATATAGAAAATCCCTAGACAATAAAACAATGGGATAGAAAAGTAGGATTATATTTTTCACAACTGAAAAACCACAACCAAACTTTTATACACAACAAAGCACATAGTATATATTACAATACTATTCACAGAGTTGGATCTATTACACATTAGCCCACAACTTAAGATTTGCAAAACAGGATGGGATCTCAATTCTTATCTGGGTCGTACTTTGGATCCTTCTCCAGATCATCCTCCTCTTCTTCATCTTTAGGGTCTTCTTCAGAGTCCTCCTCTTCAGGATCCTCCTCAGGCCCTACTTCTGCAGGTTCCTCCTTTAGCCATTCCCATTCCTGATCCTCCTCCTGTACCTTCTCCTGTTCGACTATCTCCCCTTCCTCTTCACTCCAGTTAGCGCCCTCGGCTGAGTACACAGGAGTACCAACATCATTCTCCAAATTAGGGTCTTTAGCATCAATCACCGCTCCATCCTTGGGATTTGCAGTCCCCTTTCCGAATGCTTCCTCTAAAATGATCAGAGGCACATTCTCCTCTAGCATGGGACCTTCCCTTCGCCTATCATAATACTCACGGTACCATGACCGATACTCATGGGGCCTCAGGTCATCTGTACCCATGTCAACCCAGACGGTCGACTTAACCAGGACGTATTCTAGTCCTTTCCGGGTGAGGGTGTATCGGGAAATGAATTTCTAATTCGGTGACTTCTTCAGGGATATCATAATGCATAGGAGGACTAGGAGGTGGAGGTGCTGCCATTTAGGGGCTGAAATGTTCTCCCACAACGGGGTGAGACTACGTCTCAGCAAGTTCTATCCCACTAAGACCCAATTAGTAAACCAATATACTATGGGCTGCCTAAGCACACACGAATAAGAGGACTTACCTTGGCCTCAGATTCCACCTGCAAATTAGCACAGTTCGAATAGGCACCCAATCAACCACCATGGATTGAAACATTGATCAATTGACTTAGTCGATTACATGTCAAACAGACCATTTCTTGGCCATTTCAATCAATACCGTCTATTCTCCAAAACAACCTATCGCGTTACCGAGCTAGTGTATTATACGATTCATTCTCCTAAATGACATACCAAGTCATTGAGTATATTCATCATAACGTCCATTCTCCAAAATGACATGTGGAGTAACCGAGCCGTTATGGCATGTCGTCCATTCTCCAAAATGACATATAGAGTCACCGAGCCGACATTGTATACTGTCCATTCTACAAAATGACATATAGAGTCACCGAGTATATTCATCATAACGTCCATTCTCCAAAATGACATGTTGAGTCACCGAGCCGTTATGGCATGTCGTCCATTCTCCAAAATGATCTATAGTCACCGAGCCAACATTGTATACCGTCCATTCTCCAAAATGACATATAGGGTCACCGAGCCGGTACATAATATGCTATTCCAAACGTACAATCAATTTTTCCTTTTTATCATTTTCGATAAAAGTATACGTGTGTGGGTACACGGTCGGCCTTAGCCAAAATATAATAATTTCACTACCACAAATACTACCATTTTCTGTAGTCCACCAAAATATTTTTGGCGCTGTCCACCGACGCCCGGTTATATTCCAATTAATTATCAAAATTAATTAATTCAGGAAAATAATACTATATCATGAATAATTCATTTCAGCACAAAATAAAGCTCAATTAAATAAACAAACTGCATCACGACAATCATCATAAAATTCCAGTCGTCGACCATCCTAGTCTAATTTCCAGAAAATAAATAAATAAATAAATAATTACGAAAATTAATAATTAAATAGCAATAAATCCAACTTAGGCCGGTAATACCTAATTGGACTCGAAACGGACCTGGAAAATTTCAAGGTTCGTGCAATAATTACCCGAGCCTATCTACTTGCTAATTACATTAACCATTTGCCTAACATGCATAGATAAATCCCTATTTTAATTATTCTAATATAATCTATCCACCAAATTGCACTTAATTAAATCTAATCAACCCCTAAGTATCATTAGCAAACTAAGTAGGGATTAGTAAGTTAAACTCTCTTGATTCGAGATCCGCTCGGATCAAAACGTTAGGAATGCGACGAGGGTCACTTTTCTCCAAAGCGGGCCTAGGAATCGAGGTCTAGAAACACCTCAAAACGGCCAAACAACCTCTGCGATATCCACTTTTGCAGCTGCTGTGTTGGTGCCGAAGGAGGGGGAAACAAGCTTTGGTTGAGGAGAGCAAGGGTCAAGATGGGCTAGGGGGAGCTTCGGCGGCTGAGGCGGGCGTGCATGGCGGTTCACAGTGGTCGGAGGGCTCATGG
This sequence comes from Eucalyptus marginata, assembly GCA_014182565.1. Taxonomy (NCBI): domain Eukaryota; kingdom Viridiplantae; phylum Streptophyta; class Magnoliopsida; order Myrtales; family Myrtaceae; genus Eucalyptus; species Eucalyptus marginata. The sequence goes on from CM024589.1 coordinate 24,290,376, forward strand.
CTCGGCTCCTCAGGTCACGAGACAACTGCTAGATGGTAGAACAGGGCTAGAAAGGTGGCGTTAGGTGCGGCCAAGCACGGCAGCAAGTGAGCGGTGAGGAGGGGGATCGGCGGTGTGCAGCTTGCTCTGGCGCTTCCTTGGCTGCTGGTGGTGGTCGCACGGCTGAAAAGAGAAGAGAGAATGGCTTGGACGGCAAGGAGGAGAGAGGAAGGGAAGGGATAAGGGTGGAGGGGCCCTTTGGCTTGCTTTTCCACATTTTTGTCCCCTTGAGCTTGCCCACCAAGCTAGGTTTCCTTGGCTGCCAATGCTCCACCAAGGCTCATCCATGGACATGTGAAATGGTCCAAAATGACTAGGGATGAGGGGGCACATGAATTTGGAAGAGGATGGCTTCAATTGGAGTTGATTTCCTCTTCAATTCAATCTCATATGGCCTCAATAAATTCAATTGACCTATCATTGATCATCTCGACATTTTTCTTCATCCATAAATCCATCATGCTTCCCAAATTTGTGACTAAAAATAATTTCGGCCTTTTTCTGAACAAAAAAGGCTCGGGTTATAGAAAAATCTTTTGAGAATGAGTTGACACTTATAGAATTTATTATGATATGACAGAATCTTTATTTCTGAAATCGGACTTGAATTCGCGGTTAATTTCCATTTGGCACGTTTTTAGTGTAACCTAGGCTATCGGATAACTTTCAGAAATTTTCAGTGCAAATGACTCATGGTCGATTTTCTTCGAGCCACGATGAACCCACTTGACTCATTGGTGACTTTTGGTTGCCGTGAAAATCTTGAGGATTCAAATACGGTCACAGGGTACCAAAACAATAAGAAAATCAGTCTAATGTTGGTTGACGAGAATTTTCCAATTTAGTGGTGTCACCCATAATTAGCCACACATCTCTGTGGAACCAGCCTATCTCTGATTTCAAATCGATTTTATACTGTGCCGAATGGCCTCTAAAGATGAGCATGGTCGAGAAGCTGATTCTTGGTCGACTTCTTTAGTATATTTGCCTTAAAATCCTTAATGGCTTCCCTAGATAGTCTAGTTATCTCGAGAGTGATTAGCTCTGAGAACAGCCCTGTAGGCGCGTCAACGAAATGCCCGATTCGTTCAGTAGAAAGCAGGGTTGAAAATTTGGGATGTCACAACTCTTCCCCTCTTATAAAAATTTCATCCTCGAAATTTAAACCTTACAAAAGTTAAGCAAAAAGGTGGGGGTACAAACGTCTCATCGACTCTTTAGTCTCCCATGTCGCTCCTTCAGTACCGTGGTGTTGCTAGACCACTTTGACCAACGGGATGGTCTTTGTACGCAGCACTTGATCTTTTTTGTCCACGATATGAACTGGGCTTTCAACATATGACACATGATCATCCACATCCAATTCATCAAAATTGAGCACGTGGGTTGGGTCAGGCTCGTACTTCCTCAACATCGACACGTGAAAGACGTCATGCACTTGCGCCAATCTCGGCGGCAACGCAAGACGATATGCCAAGGTTCCGATTCTTTCAAGAATCTCAAACGGACCTACGTACCTCGGATTTAGTTTTCCTTTCTTTCCAAAGCGTGAAGTTCCCCTCATTGGTGACACCTTTAGAAAAATATGATCACCAACTTGGAATTCCAATAATCTCCGACGCTTGTTTGTGTAAATTTTCTATCTGCTCTGAGCAGTCTTTAGTCTACCTCTAATTACTACCACGGCATCCACTGATTGCTGGACCAACTTTGGGCCCGTGATCTTTCTTTCACCCACTTCTTCCCAACACACTGGTGTCCTACACACTCTGCCATACAACGCTTCAAATGGAGTCATCTTGATGCTCTATTGATAACTATTGTTGTAGGTGAATTCCACTAGGTGAAGCTGATCTTCCCAACTTCCTTTGAAGTCTAGTATGCAAGCTTTCAGCATGTCCTCGAGGGTCTGAATTGTCCTCTCAAACTGGCCATCCGTCTGAGGATGATATGCTGTACTATATTGAAACTTTGTACCTAAAGCACTTTGCAAGCTCTTCCAAAAAGCTGCGATAAATCTTGGGTCTTTATCTGAGGTTATCGTAACCGATACTCTATGCATACGAACTACCTGTCAACGTGTCTATCCAGACTGAGGTCTTTTCGTACTGCAATGAAGTGAGCTGACTTTGTTAGTCTGTCGACTACTACCCAAATCGAATCATTTCCTCTTTGACTCCTTGGTAGTCCGGTCACGAAATCCATCGCGATATGCTCCCATTTCCATTCTGAGATCGTGAGAGGTTGCTGAAGTCCTCCCGGCTTGCAATGCTGAGCTTTTTACCTGTTGACATGTCAAACCCTTGGCGACATGCTTGGCGACATTCGACTTCATACTTGACGACCAATAGTGTTGACGTAGATTTTGATAGATCTTGATACTCCCAGGATGAATGCTGTAACTGCTACGATGTGCTTCAGATAAAATATCTTCTCTAAGCTCTACATTATCAGGTATAACCAAACATCCTCGGAACCTTAATATTCCGTCATAAAAAATCTGAAAATCAGCCTTTCTTTTCTCAGTGTCTTCCTGTAGAATTTTCTATACATCTGGATCTGTGGGTTGGAGTAACTTCGTTCTGACCTAGACATCTAGTTCAATTCTGAGGGTGGCCATAAGACTCGAAAGGTGGCCTACCTCGAACTTGAACACCGAATCTCGAGCTTTCTCGATTAAGTTCCACTCCTTAATCAGTATATGACCTACTGAAGACTTTCGACTTTCGACTTAAAGCATCGGCGACCTTGTTCGCCTTTCCCGGGTGATATAGGATATCACAGTTGTAGTCTTTCAGCAATTCCATCCATCGACGTTGTCTCATGTTCAATTCCTTCTGAGAGAACAGGTACTTGAGACTTTGATGGTGTATGAAGATCTGGAATTTTTCCCCGCACAAATAGTGTCTCCAAATCTTCATGGCAAAAATAATCGCCACAAGCTCTAAGTCATGCGTTGGGTAATTCTGTTCATGGGTCCTTAATTGACAGGAGGCGTATGCAATAACTCTGCCATGTTGCATCAGCACACAACCCAACCCTCTGAATGACACATCATTATAGATCTCAAATCCTCTAAGACCAGATGGAATGGTCAGTACAAGAGCCATAGTCAGCTTTTCCTTTAGCTCTTGAAAACCATGCTCACACTTGTCCGTCCAAACAAGTTTCTCTTCTTTCTTCAGAAGTTTTGTCAATGGCGACGCTAAAGACGAGAACCCTTCCACAAACTGTCTGTAATATCCTGCAAAACCTAGAAAACTTCTGATCTCGGTCACTGTAGTCGGTCTTGGCCAATTGATCACGACTTCTATCTTGCGTGGGTCCATTGAAATTCCTTCTCCTGAGATAACATGACCTAAGAAAGTAACACGAGCCAACCAAAACTCGCACTTGCTAAACTTAGCATATAACTGATGGACTCTAAGCTTTTGCAGCACTAATCTCAGGTGATTCTCATGCTCTTCGTCACTCCTTGAATACACCAGGATATCATCGATGAACACGATTACAAACTGATCTAGATATT